>JAKZAN010000152.1:0-74224 GCA_023053545.1 Lepidurus packardi
CCCAACCCCAACCCCAACCCCAACCCCAACCCCAACCCCAACCCCAACCCCAACCCCAACCCCAACCCCAACCCCAACCCCAACCCCAACCCCAACCCCAACCCCAACCCCAACCCCAACCCCAACCCCAACCCCAACCCCAACCCCAACCCCAACCCCAACCCCAACCCCAACCCCAACCCCAACCCCAACCCCAACCCCAACCCCAACCCCCCTAATGCTATCCATCAGAATTAGAGTTCGAGATAATGATGTATTTTTCAAACTATTAAGCGAATGCGAGTCATGCAAACTCAACGTTAAATTTTCAGAGGGAATAACGATTGATGTGCCATTATAAAGGATGTACCTAAATAATGAAAATTATGAAGGGTGGAAGGATATTCAGATCCATACCCCATTAACCCATCACAAATGGAATCTCTCGGGCATATCGTCTCTTCCTCTACACTCTCCATTATACGATCTAAATGCTTCCCTATCATATTTTCATCCTATATTTGATTCTAAAAATTCAATCACTCTTCAGGCTTCTTTGTTCGGAAGAGGAATGTTATGGGTTCGGCAAGCATCTTCGAAGACTTTCTGCATCTCAAGTCCTGATCTTCCCACTTCGTTCTCGATCCCATTGTAGAGCACGCAGTTATGGAACACAAGCAGCATGTCGCTCACGAATTCATCCATGCCATGGTATACGTTGTGGGCCAGCTTCTTCTTGATAGTCCCAAAGTCCATTGGCTTCTTAACTATGTCGTAGTAATCTACTAATTGGTATTTCTTGACGTCCACTGGTTCCTGGAAGATGTACGCGCCTCGAGTCTTCCAACACAATGTCAGTATCTTGCTGGCTGTCTTCTCCCAGCTATCTCTATTTTTGGCTTCCTCCAGCTTGGCTGGATCGATAGCATCGGGGTTGTTAAACAATTCTTCGAGCTCAGGATGGCTTGCGAAAAGGGCCTTTAGCTCTTGGTCAGTAATGTCTGTAGTATTTCCATTACTATCAGTCTTGGCGAGTTTGAAAGAGTTTTTGGCCTGGGGTTGGGGTGTGGGCTCTTTGCGCTTCTTAGCGCGAGCACTTTCCTGTTTAGAGTTGGTATCGAACTGGGGGGCAGCCACAATTTTCTTCTACTCTTTCTGCTTCTGCATTTCAGTCATTATGTAGTCTGAAACCTCGGTCCGGCCATATTTCTTAGCGTAGTACATTGCAGTTTTGTTAGAACTGTCGGTGTGGGAGACGTTGCAGCCGTGCTCAATGATCAATTTACACATTTCGAGGTGGCCTTCTCTGGCCGAGTAGAAGAGTGGAGTTTGACTTGTGATTTTATCCACATGGTTTACGTTGACTATAGGTTTTCAAAAGAGGATCGAGTGGCAAATGTGTTAAACAAACTATACCTTTGCCCACAAGCTTAGGGAAGAGAGGAAGTCTGTTTTCTCTGGCGACGTAGTACAGAGGGGTCTGGCCGTACATGTCCTGATCATCCAGAGGCACTCCAGATTGTTCGAGGAGGTCGAAGCAACGTTACTTTCCTAAAAAGAAGTCTAGATATTGAGTGGCTTACCTTCTCTGCATACATAGAAGAGGATGGTCTGCTAGTATTGGTCTTTGAAGAACGGATTAGCGCCTGCGTCGATAAGCATCTTCATAACGGTGTAAGACATATCATGGTCGATGATGAGAGCAGCGAAGTAAAGGCTGGGCTGGCGAGTCTGGGGTTCAAGCTTATTGACGAGTTCGGAGGTGTGCTCGGCGATGAGGCGTTTGATTTCGTCGATGGAGCTAAAATAATTAAATGGAAGGGAAGAGTACACACTGCGGATGGCAATGATGAGGTTGTTGACGGTGTGTTCGGAGGGCGGCAGTTTTTCCATTGGCTTGTTGATGATTTATTATTTTTTTATTGTTACCAGTGTCCCGATATACCCCGCACCCCTCTTTTAAAACCCCCACCCACCTCTCCCTCGGCCCGAAACTAATCAACTGCCGCGCCCCGACCCTTGGTACGATCCCACCCAGCCTGCGTCGATAACTGCCTCGCGACACTTGTGCTATTTTCTAGACTGCTTTAAGGCAGACGTTATTATTGTTAATGCATGCCCAAATGCATAGCTTATGGAGGCAAACTCAGAAAACCCCGATACTCACAATCCTACCGCTCGGATTTGCTTTCAAAATATCTGATTTTGACTGCTATCTTATTCGATAAAGACTTCTTTTTCAAATTTGATTGTTCCCAAAGTACGCCAAAATACTCATTCACCATTCGCACGAACCCGACACCCTTTATTTTACTAAGGAATATACAGGACGGGTTATAATCATGGGAAGAAGTTATTCACATTTATGACTCAGCACAGGCTGTTCATTCTTTAGAATCCCTTCTGCTCGGAATGTAGGCAGCAGCTGGCACCGACAGATGCCTGTGGACTCTAGCCACTGTCTAACTATGCTGTGCATGATATTAGATATTATTTTTGCTGAGGCCCAAGGAAATCTCAGGAAGATCTAGAACTACCAGCACGCAAATATGTTTTAGCTAAGGAGCCATTGTACTTATAGTAATTACAAAGGCAATATCTATGGGAAACTTAATACAAACATTGCGGGAGTCACAACTCGTCAAACCCGAATAACAGTTCTTTCGCAGATATACATTATCCAAGCTCAGGGAGTATCATGCTGTCTTCCGAAGCAAGTGCGATACCTTCTCTATTGACGATACCGAGTTCTCATAAATTTTCAAACAGCCTACCGCCAAAGGAGTCTTTTAACTCCTTGATCATGATCACAACCTCCTCATTGATGGACTCGAACTCTTCGCAGGAATGATACTCTTCTCGGAAAGCCCTTGCAGCATGCAGGACAAAGTACGATTTCTGTTCGACCTGTTTGACTTCAACGATCTGAACAGCCTATCCCTCACTGATATGGAGTTTCTGATGCTTTCCTGCTGGAATGCAGTCAGTAAGGTGAAGGGGCTGAAGTCTAATAGTGATGAACACATATACTCCTTTGTCAAGGAGCACTTTAAGCGTGGCGAAAATAGAGTTAACATCAGCGATGCCATTCAGACTTTATGTCAGAGCCCTAATGTCAAGAACCTGTTCCAACTCCTGAACAAAGACACTCAGCCTAAACTCCTAAAACTAAGCTCGCAGAAGCTATACAATAATGATGTTTTCCTGTCGCAGGAAATCGTCTAATAATAATCCCTCTTCTCCGACAAGTATGGTTCCGAAACTCTGCTTTAGTCTCTATGTCATGTGTTTCAAAGTCCAGCATAAATCGCCAATAAGCCCTAAGCTACAGAAGAAGTGAATAGTGATAAGCTGTTGAACAACTGCCAACTTAGAGTGTAGCTGGACTGGGTCTATGGAATCAGATTTCTCGATATCAGAGACAGTATCGTAGCAGGTAGAATCGGCTAGCACGAGCTATTGATATACTTTACGGGCTGTATCGTGGTTCTGCTTTGCCCACAGACAAAGAAACAGTGGCACTACAATAAGCACAGGCATCAGGTTATCAGTATAGATATGCGAGATGACCTAGTGGTAACAGCTTAGCTGGCCTCGATCCCAGAGATACACGTTTGGAACGCCAAAACATTGTCGACCGAGTGGGTCCTAAAAGGAGTGCACAGAAGAGGAGTCCACCTGGTCAAAATTTGTAAAGACGGTGCCTCGGTCGTTACATGTGGCCTGCAGATGAAGTCCCCCATCCTGGTGTACAGCCTCTAAACAGGCTCACTTATCTACTCAACTCTGGTTTAAGAATCCATCACGGAGTTGACTCTTCAGGAGTCTTTACTTTGGTAAAAATAAGACAGATTTGTGCACTTCTTCGCAGGGACGAGGACACGTCTGATAGAATTTAAGGTGGAAGACGAAAGGGTAAAACACTCCCAAAAGACAATAATCGACTTGGCCAACACTCAACTAGATTTTTCTCCAATTACATGCGTGTTGAGTCTGCGAACCAACAGAGAAAACAAGCTCCTTCAAAGCTATTAGAATGAGGATTCCCAAATCAATCAAATCTATACAGGGCATGAGAATGGCTCATTCGTGCTCTGGTCAGATTTGGGGTGGAATTTATTGAAGCAATATGGAGCCTAGCTCATTAGGGTCCTGCTAATCGATAAGATGATTTTGGTTGCTTCTCATTCTTCTCATATCGAGTTATGGTCGCTTGATGCTAAACTCTTACGTTCGGTAGACCTGACAAACCTGGGTGTTAAGATGTACAGCTACGAAGTGGCTAACATCATCCCCTATGGCTCTACTCTGATAATTCTTTCTACGCTGGGCGACGGCATCAAGCTCAGCCCAACATCAAAACAGCAATTCAAGGCAGAAAGAATTCACTATATCATGCAGATGGAAGGGTAGAATCTGATCTCATCTAGTATCGTATAGAACTCAAGCTGTGAAGATACTATGGTGTATATTTCTGGATAGAGTGGTATTGTGAAGACCCTCAATCTAAGGCACCACCACATAATGGATTTTTGGACTATCGGGGAATCTGTCACGGCCTTGGATTGTTATTCGTCGGAGGAAGGTGTAACTCTTGCCGTAGGTACCTCTTCCGGTAAGATCCTATTGAAGATCGATCTGGAAGAAATGGATAAGAGTTACAAGTGCGATAGAGGTATAAGTGTATTAAGGCTAGTAAAATAAAAAGAAGGAGGAATGATAGTAGGATGCCTCGACAACCATATCTATTACTTCCAAGGAGATAATAGAAGAGGAGTATTCACCCTTAGTATGAAGGTCTTAGTAGGTCCAGCTATCCCCAGATCTCTCCATTAGCTTTTGAGACACATTTATTTGATTTCCACTGAAGACAATAAACTTTACTTGTTCGCTATCGGTTCCGACAAGTGCACCCTAATAGATGAGAGCGAGTATCGTATGTTCCATTAAATGGTAAACGCCAAGTATGTCGTGAGAAGCGATGCTAACAAGCGAGCATTACCCATAGTTATCAGTCCTAAAATCATAGCGATGGCGAGCGAATCGGCAGGTCTACTATATTGGCGGAACTCAGCCTCTGTCTTCAGCAGATCCATACATTACCTCGGTGAGCACCTATGCAAAGTTTCATCGATCACCATCGATAGCCCCCTTCGATACATGCTAACCTGCGGACAAGCTGACGAGACAGTCATCCTTTATGAGCTTAAGTTCTTATAGGAAAAAAATGTATTATCTGACATCTCAAATTTAGGGAAATTCTGTTTAGATGACATCTAGCTCAAAAGCTGTGATGAAATTGTGAGACGGGAAATCAAGTATTGTCTGAGCAATGATTCGTTCAGTAACTTGAAGCATGACCAGAATGTCTTAGTACGAGGGATGAAGAATATGAACCTCAGCAGGATTTTCAGCAGAATGATCAATAACTCTGAAGGCGATCCCGAAAAAACGTTGCAGCAACAGGCACCATCTGTGAGTCTTGAGCTAGAATACATTTTTGGAATCGAAACCTTCCATAAAAGAAACACTCTCTTCTATGGTAGGGAGCCTCACAAGAGGATCATCTACTTTGTCTCGCGTTATGTCGTGGTATACGATCCCTCGAGTAACCAACAGAAGTTCTACACAGCTCATCGCCAAAAAGTTACAGCGATATGTCCAGTTTAGAAATAGATGGTTGCTTCTGGTGAGATGGCGTAGTTTCCCAACATCCACTTGTGGGACTTCAACACTCTTCAGACGGTTAGGATAATCGCTACGGGGCATCAATCAGGAATCCTAAACTTGACCTATCAAAACCACTTTATACTCTCCACTGGAGTAGATAACGTCAAATCCCTGGAAGATCTCTCTGAAGCTTTCACCTTTTCCGTACAACTCTCTAACTTGTATGGTCCTGAACGGATTTCATTCCTGAGACTTGGCCAGTAGGTGATCTATTCTCTGGCCTTCAAACCTTACTAATGTTCTTCTTCAATCACCTTTGTTACAAGCACTGAAGGTGTTGTTAGTTTCTGGGGCATCGGTGCTCATTAACTAGTAAGGTAAAAAATGTGTAGCACAGGATCAGATACTGTCAGTGCCTGCGCCTTCAAAGTGTATAGAATGAAGGGGAAACCCCATGCAGATTTGGTGGTAGGGACAACCCGTGGCGGTTTAGGTGTGATCACAGAACGTCCTTTAAGATACACAATAATGTGTGGGAATGCTCACAGCAAGTTCATCAACAATATTAGTCTGGTCGGCTCACTAATAATTACAACTTCTGAAGATCAATACCTCAAAATTTTCAACCGGCATTTCTAGGAGCTATTCGTTCAGGAAATCCATAAGATTGACTTCTTTCGGGACCTAGATAAGATCAACTCTGAGAAAAAATATTTCGAAAAAGGTTCAACGGAGAGAAAACTATCCATTCAGACTGTTTCTGTCTGGGAGGATTCTGCCGAGCAGCCACTCGTGCTGCTCCTGGGCACTCGCAATGGGGAGGTATTAGAGGCCACCCTAGATCTCAAGACCCCTCACTATAATTTCACACTCTATCTGCGGAACCATTGCTGTCAAAACGACTCCGATAAACACCAAAAGGTATTCTATGCACATCACCCCATCTTCCCCATCATGGCAACCATGGGTGAGGACCAGAACCTCTTCATCTGGGATAATGAACAAAACAAATTACTAACTAGCAAGATTCTCGGCTATATTTCTTATCCCAGTGCCGTCAAATTTAGCCCAAGCGGTGATTTGTTGGTTGTGGGTTTCTGCGATGGGCTCCTAATATTCCTGGACTCAAAGATCATCAATACCAGCTCGGGTAAGAGTGACGACAATAGGTACATAGTGCCTACCCTTACATTGATCCAGAAGACCAAACTGACTGATCGCAAAGCAGCAGTGCTGAATATTGAGTTCAGTGATAACGGAGGGTACCTGGCAGTGAGTTTCAACAACAGCTACAGCTAGAAACTGAGGAACACTCACAACCAGCAGTCATTTGTAAGTCTTTTTACGAAGTCTCGAGAGAAAACCAAAGGGATGTCGAAGAACTCTGTTGATAAGGTTTATGAATTGTCGAAGGATATCACGTGCCAACCGAGTGAAAAAGGCTACAAAACATCGAGTGGCAACTTCTACGGCATGGCCAGTTGTTTTATGACCTTCGGCAAAAACCTCGACGGCAAGACGTTTCTACTAGTTTACAACCAGATAGTCGACTCCAACCAGGTGCGCCTTAACGAAATATCCTAGTCCGATTATCTCATTTGGGATGTGGATAACTCGGCAGTAGTCGTCAACACAGAAGCAACTTCTGACATTCAATGGGGCAAGATCGAAATTCCCAACGAGATCCACTGCATCTACAAGCTCATCGAAGACATTCCGAAACATACTTCCAAGAATAATTTCCGTACGAAGGAGGTGTTCCGAGAGGATGGCCACATTTCCTACATCACTGCGATGTCGCTCTTGCATCTGGGTCGAAATAAGTAGCCTGTCATCTGGATGGGTTCTTTATTGGGTGACATCCATGCAGTCAACCTGGGAAGTCTCAACTATTCCAAGATGTTTTTAAATAACCCCGATCCTGCTGAGATGTTCTTGGGACGGACTCAACCCGCCCATGTGTCCTTTATTAACCAGCTCGATGTGCATTCGAGTGCTAAATATCTTCTGAGTACTGCTCTAGCTGACCAAGCTATAATGAAATGGAGGATCAACCTAGAACCTGATTTCAAGCCCATCAAATTCGAAAGTGATATTTATGAGAACTTGCCGAATTCAACATCCTTCCGCAAGCTGCTCGAACTATACAAATAGCGTTAAACAGTATCGGCTGTAAAAATGGCTCTGGAGATGGACGAGGAGTCGCGAGAACCCAACGACTAGCCTAGCCATATGAAAGGGCTGCGCATGCACAGTCTGATTGGGAGAAGTTCTCATGCCTTCAAAAACAATGTTTGCTGCCTATACCATGACGAATTGATCTATATCTCTGGCCGAAATATCGTCCTCGCTTCAGATAAAAATCAAAGTCAGTAGTTTATTTTTTCGGATGAAGGGATTTTCAACAACGCTGACCAGATTACCGCCATGTGCACGGACATAGAGAAATCTGTGCTCGTGACTGCGAGTTCTGGGACTGGCGCAACTATTTGTGTCTGGCACATCTGCAGCCAGATCCTACTTCATACGATCCGTCTGCCGATGATCAGCTTCTGCCATCTGCTAAAGCTATCCTAGTCTAAAGAGCAACTACTGGTTTATGGCATGGACGCGAGCGAGGAGGGAGTTTTAACACTATTTCACATAGCATCCCAGGAAATAATCAGCCAGAGCTATACCTTTTTTGATGCTCCTTGGCGCATTAAAGACATGGTATTTATTGGTGAAACATTCTAAGTGTTTGTGACTTGTGGTGTCAAACATCTGAGGCTGTGGCAACTACAAGGAGAACAGTTCACTTACAAAAACCTAGACCTTGAGGAGAAACACAACTCCTCTGCTATTTTTCTGTGCATAGTCTACTTGGAGGTTGGCTGCATACTGGGCACTGAGTCTGGTACTCTCCTCTTTACGAAACTAGATTCAAGATATGACCTATATGAGGCTCACACAAAGTCATGCGTCTGTCTGTCTTCTATGGGCAACAAAGTAATATCAGGGGGTAACGACTATGTGATCATCCTATGGAGTCTGAATTTAGGGAAGCTTGTGAAGATTCACACATACAAATTGGATACGAATCAAGTCCTGCCATTCTCTGAGGAGTCTAATCTACTACAGAGTCTGAGCATGAACTAAAGCAGAATTGTCTGTGGACTGCAGGATGGATCTCTTTTTGAGATGCCTCTTCCATCTGATAAAGTAACCCAATCCCCTACCTAATCCACCCGAAAGATCCTCACTTTCCACGATGGCGATCAAGTAGCAGCCCTATTCTTCAGCCTGAACACTGAGAAAAACAACAAAAGCGTCCCTTCAATCTAGAATTAAGAGCTATATGAAATCACAAGAAAAGGTCTTCTCAATATCTGGCAAATACGTCCATTGAAACTAATATACCAACAAAAATTGATTTAAAACAAAGTCATCAACGTAGTCGACGTGGTTTAACTGCCTCCAGCATCACGCGCTTACATCGTGGCCGATACTCGCTAGTTGATCGCCTTTATGAAACCCTCAGATGCGATTCCGGGGTTCGCAAGAAAGATACTATACAAGATAATATCAGTCAGTATCAGTCGCAATGGAAAGATGTTAGCAGTGGGAGTCGAGAGCAGTAGCGACCGAGGCACAATCATGTTGTTCGACATTAGCTAAAAGTCATTCCAGGAGATGCAGACAATAAAGTCCAACTTCCTGCCAATGTATGTGGAGTTTTCCCTGACGAACAAATGCATCTACACCACGGATGGCCAAGAAGAGAGTCGCACCAATCTCGAAAGGCTGATTGCCAATCCAACATTCGACTGGACTGAGTGGTCAGGAATGTCTGTGGCGAACTCCATCAAGTTCACTGCCACAACAAAGTCGATCAACAAGGAGTTTGGCAATAAAGTGACAGCCATACTGAAGATAAATCGAAACTATTTCCTGTTTGCCGATAAAGTAGGCAGTTTGAGGCTGTTCCCGATCCGTGAAGATGACGGCAGTAAGAACAGCTTCAGAATCCAGGATATTAAATTTGCACATCTGAATCTGATACACAAGATGGCGCTGTCGAAGAGTGGCAACATGGTGGCGACTACTTCCCTGACCGACATGTCGGTCATCCTGTGGACCATCAACCCCCAGATATTGAAAACATGATGAATTGGCTGCCTTTTTTGTGAAGTGATGCACATCTGAATCAGAATAAAAGATTTTCTTCTTTTCAGCGCCAACCCCTCCGCATACATATTTTTTATTACTAAGATAATTCAAGACAGCATATGAGCGAAAAAGAATCAGATCGTTTTGGGGAGTCAAGACTTCAATCCGCATAGCCTGAGGTACTCTGAGTTGTCGGGATAGCAGACCACCTTCGTCTGTACCTTCCCGTGTGAAAACATCGTCAGAATTCGACTGTTCAGTCTCTTCTTTTCTAGTAGCTGCATCGCCTACTTCTATACTCTTATTTTTTTATCGGAGACCAGCAATGGCTGATAGGGTTAGTGGTTGTCGCAGGAACGTCTTTTTTTCTTGTTTGTCTCAAAAGGTGCAGTATCCATTTGAATTGGTTTTTTGTTCGAAGTGATCGGATATGCTGGTTTTTTGTTAGAGTGATGAAGCATGCGTGCAGTTTCTATATCTTTGAGGGTCACCTCGATAAGTTGCTGGTGCTCACCTTTTTGGTGCGAGTTAAGGAATGGAATATTGTTTGCGTAGGAAGTGTCTGTCCTGAACTCCGAAACTGATTTACCTTCGGAGAGCTGTATGCGGACTCGAGATTGGTGGAGTTTAGCATCAGAGAGTCTGCCATAGTCGAAATCCATAGTTTTTAAGTCGATCCGCATTCCTTCTTCCACGAGACTCAGGTTTTTTTGAGCAGTGGAAAGAACAGTCGAGTCGACACTATTTTTGTGTGCTTGCTTCGTGGCCGATTATTCGTTGTCGATCTGTTGGGACTTGACATTGGTTCGCATGAGTTTCTGCTTGATTTCTGAAGTTGACCGCATTCCTCCCTTCTTCAGGCAACAACTATCTTCGAAATCGATTTTCCTGGTATTGCTTTTGAGATCGGTTCGATGCTTTACTACCGATCGACCATGGTCTTTTTTGTTAAACGAAAACATGTTGGCTTTGGCTGCAGAGGACTCAGTGTCGGGCGGAGTCTGGGACATCGGTGCACGCAGCGTATGATTAATGCCGCTGAAGCTCCTCTTTTTATCTCGGTGAGTGGTGAGGTAAGCATCGGGGACGACGAGAGGGTTTTTGGGTGTGGATTTGTGGTGGTTTCGTAGCTCGGATGTGTTATACGCCAGCGTGGGGACAAAATGGCTACTGGGTTCGGTGAGGAGCGCGAAGTTGATGGAGGTCATCTCCATAATGGACGAGGTGTCGTGCATCTCCCAGACGAATGTATAGATTAATTCAAGCAACTGTGATTATTTTTAAATTTAATTTTAGGACAACACTCGCTTAACCGACTAGAGAGTCTATACCAAAGATAAATTACCCATACCTCTATTACTGAAGAATCAGAGTCTGCAGTCTTTATAGTTATTTGTTACTACACGGTCGGCAGGCTCCACACAATCCCACGGCCAAGATGAGCAAAAAACCAGAAAAGAAGCTGATCGATGTCGCCAGACTCCTCCGCAAAGCTCAAGACAAGTCTACCAAGTTCGTGCAGCGTAAAATACTCTCTGGCAGCAAGGCATTGCTCCTGGTTGGTGGCGACTCCAACCCCTACTTCAAACATCAACTCATCACTAAGTTCTCCAAAACCTGGAAAATAGCCAATGTCGGCCAAACTCCCTTCGACTGTGACCTGCACATCCCTTTCACTAAGTTCGATAAGGAATCGCTAGTCTCTATCGATAGCCAAGTGGCAAACTTCCATAAACACTATGAGTGCATCATACTCATGCCTGAAAATACTCGTTAAAATTCCAAAGTTCTCGCAGATGAAGATTTCCTGGACGATGTGATTTCGCAGAGCCCTAACAAACTAGAACACGCTTTGCTATCCTACAGACTCGCTTCGTACTACCTCACAACATCAGGAGTCATGATGTTGTCGGCATCCGAAAAGTGTTTTTTTGCTGAGAAAAACATATCTCCGGGGCTCCAAATAAACAACGGACAGGTTTTTGGGATGAACGTACTGGTTGGAGAGAGAGACCATGTGGATATCGACTCTACAGGGTTCGTGCCCCTAGTCGAAGACCTCGACCTGGGTGAAGGAGAAGAGGGTAAATAAGGAGATGCAGATAAAGTGATCTAGCTGTTCCGAATGTGGAGTGAAGGTCGAGGCCTGCCGTTCCCAGGGAGCTTCGCGAAGATAATCCGGAAAGGAGAGTCACTGTACCCGTAGTTCTACTGAGATGATTTATATGTACATAGGATATTAAATTGAATATGGCATATGAGTAGAGTGCACAGTTGTATTTGGTATAGGCGATGTAGACGATAGAAACGTGTTACTGCTGCCTGAGTCTGCACCTACGGACAGTGGTAGTAGCTGATACTTAAAGAAATGCATCTTCCTCTATCGATAATAATTTCGACACTAATACTCGTTTTGCTGCACTATGAAGAAATACCTACTCAAAGGCAAAGACTTCTTCATGAAGAAACTCGACGAACTCGAAATACACAGATAATAAATAGACTACGTTGCCGAGCAGATACCCAAGAGACTCCACCAAAGACTCAAGGTCCTCGAAGCCGTTGACTATGATCTCGAGTCCGCCGCCAACTTCGCACCCTATTTCCCCACTTATCCCAACCACTGTGTCACTCCTCTCCTTACTGAGCGCATACAATCCGTTTCCCTCCACAACCCATCAGCATCTATTGAATACCCCTGTAAATAGTCCCTCCTTCCCCTCCAAGCCAATATTCCAGAATTCGACTCCTCTATCGAAAAAAAGGCATTAGCCATGAAGCACGTCATCGATAACTATTCAGAAACTTCGAGCCCCCAATAAAAAACAGCAGAGTCACTATTATGTATTTGCGTGGTGCACTTCCATCACAAGCGAGGCACTGAAATAGAGTATCGGTATCCCTTCAACGAGACCATCGAGAAAATTGAAGACAGGATCGTCCACAACGCGATGCCTGACTCCTCCCACAACAAGGCAGAAGACTACAACTTTTTTAACTTCATAGCGGATATAGACGGAAAGCCGAGAATGCTTTTCGGGGTTTCCTACTTCAAACAAATCCGGGTCACTGAGGCCATGAAGGCCCGCAACTAAGAACTCACGCGATCGCATCTACAGAAAGCAGTGTGCATCCTTTCCTTCTTGCCGCTTTACGGGTATCTGAAGATCCGGCTGGCCCTGACGACCAAACTATTCTTCGACAATTTCACCAACTTCGAGTCCATCAAGCATGCTTTCCTCGACATCTCCAAACACCTGAACGAAACTAGCGCCAAAATAGATATTTCCTAGCTCTACACAGGCAGTGATTTGCGTCAGATCTGCAAGATCTTTGGCTACAAACTCTTTGAAATCTACAAGGCTATCCTCTACCAAAAAAGGATAGTCGTGTTTTCCCACTCCCCCTCCTCGAGCAGTGCTTTTATCCTATCCCTACTCAGTCTTTTTCCTGGCATGCTCGCGTTTAACATGCACAGCGGTCCAATCGATCGTTATCTGCAGGGACTGCGTGAGTACGCTTTGCCTTTGAAACTGTTCAGTCTCGAAAACCCTCTGATACTCTCTTTTCATATTCAAGATTTCGATCTATTGAATCGATTCAAGAAGGCACCCTGCTATGGAAACTACTTGATTGGGACAACTAATCGTCTGGTGAAAGAATCCAAAAACATCGGTATCCAGATGCTGGTGAATCTGGAGGAGTGTACAGTGTAGAACATACCGGATGACGATAGTGGGGTTTGGGAGGGAGTCACCAAACCGTAGAAAGTCTTTATTGACTAGATACTAACAGTTCTAGAAATGGACTATACTTGTGGTTACGAGGGGAGTGAGGATTGGATCAGGGACAAGTTCCATAATTTCCTCAAGGAAAAATTGGTGGAGTTCGTCGACGCCAAAACCCAGTACCTCAAGTTCGTATCGGAGTGCAAAGAGTACTCGGCTAAATTCGGACGCAAACGTAAGAACTCCGCACAGAAGAAGGAGTATAACCTTCTCGAGGAGGAAGAGTCGGAGGCAGCAGATAAATCCAAGAACATCGAAGTCCCATAGATTCCCCAAGCTGTGGTCAATATCCCCCTCGCAGGGCTCATCGAAAAAAATCATTTCATCTACTTCTTGCAGTTCCATAACCCTAAACTGTATTTGCTGAGTGAGAAATACCCAGTAGACCAACTACTGATCATCGACAACCATGACTACTACTACTGCCGCATCCCCCGTTTCTCGGGCGAGTACATCCACTATAACCAGAAAACCCGCAGACTGAGATTCTGCGATGCGACTCGCACAGGCAAAAGGATGAAAGAACTCAAATTCGAGGAAGGCACCGATCAGATTGTGGAGGTATTCGTGGGCTAGTTCCAGAACAATAAGTACAATGGTCAGGGATACTTGCTGACTGAAAACTAGCAGTACGAAGGGGATTTCCAGAGTAACTTCAGGCACGGTTTTGGCAAGCTCAGCACACTCGTAGAGAACTATATTGGGGGCTTCCAGAACGGGCTGTATTACGGCGATGGCCAACTCCTCACGCACAGCAACTCCCATCTCTATGTCGGCAACTTCAAAGACGGACTCAAGGATGGCCACGGTAAGCTGCAGACCCCCGAGTTCATTTACGACGGCGAATTCCTGTAGAACTAGATGTGGGGCAACGGCGAACAGATATTCTAAACTAGCAAAACTCGAGTACTGGGTTAATTCAGAAAGAACAAACTCGACCTGTCTAAGGAGTGCGTGGTGAAATGTGCGGACGGGGAAGTGTACGCAGGATTTGTGGATAGCAGCAACAAACCCGAGGGCAAAGGTACGCTGAGAAAGTCCAATGGCTAGATGTTGGTCGGGACTTTCAGGGCCGGTGTATTGCTGTGACTCTTATATGTGTTTAAAGTGTTAATAAGAAAAGGTGGTCTACTTTTTGGCAGGCATATACCCTGAACTGATTTACTCAAGTACTTATAAGACGCACATAGATACTTCTGGAAATCTATTCTCTTCTTCGGATATCTTAATTCTTTTAGTGTTTTGGATTAGATTTGGATTTATATTGACTCAAAGATATTGGCACTAAAGAGACACTCCAATTCCATGGTAAATTATATGCTACGCCCCATCACAGCATACCCACACCTTAGATCCCCAGAGAACACCACTCACTCGTCAAAAGCTTCGTCCAAATGACAGGCTGCACCAGAAACCTAGCCTACGGGCTGCTCGTCAAAACCGCATGGGACTATAATTCCACGATGGATTTGTATCTGAACAGCCAACAGGATCAGCACTCCGAATTGTCAGTACAGAGTTCGGAAGAAGTTGCTGCTTTGTTCGACTACCTGGCCCAGAACAATGGGATGAACTCTGAATATCTGGAGTACCCTGCGATCAGAAGGTTTCTGGAAATGCTGGGGATCCAGGAATAAGACCCAGTTCTGGGTCATATGTACTACATCATGAAGTGCCAGTGTAACGTCTAGATCAAGCGGGAATAATTCTACAGACTGTTTAATTCCCTCGGAGCGCACAATATTCAGCATTTGAAGCAAGTGCTGCCATAGCTGAGGGCTGCCTTCAAGAATCCGGAAACCTTCGCCCCGATCTACTCCTACCTGTTCCAACTCTATAAGCTGACTCCTAAAACTATGGAGCTGCAGACTGCCAAGAAGCTGTGGTCTATTTATTTGGAACCATCAGTGTTTAGTTTTAGGGCTGAGTTGGGAGCGTACCTGGAAACCGTGGAGGACAAGGTAGGAGTGAGTCTGGACTTCTGGAATATGATGCTGTAGTTCGGAGTGAAGATGGGAGACGACATCTCGAGGCACAATGAGATGCAGGGGTGGCCTGTAATGATCGATAATTTTGCGTAGTTCGTGGGGAAATGGAGGAGCATGTCGATATAGGAGTGATCATATTTTTGACTATTCCTTGTGAAACTAGAAACCAGGCTAGATTCCTTCGGTAGCAGATGTTTATATGCCAAACTTGTCTCATAAGAATCGAATAATAACAAAATAACCAGTAGATAAAATAATTACGACCAATCCCAAGACTCCTCTCCCATTCCCCATCAAAGAGCCTCCTAGATTTCTCCCAGTATCCTGATAATCTCATTGAAACACGGCCTCTGCGACTAGTTTAGAGCCCAGCACTTACTCATCAGCCTCTTGAAGTCCCCAGGGCATCCCGAGTTTATCTTGTTCAGGTTCGGCCTCCCGTTCTAGATTGTCACGTACTTCATGATCGCCAGGTGCGACTTGAACTATTTGTAAGGGGTTTCTCTGCTCGCAATTTCCCACAGTACCACACCGTACGAGAATACGTCCACTTTTAGAGAGTAGTTCTTGTTTTAAAGGAGTTCTGGGGCCATCCAATGCTGTAAACAAGTATGATATGCACACATTTATGATAAGATGGGGGAGAGTTACCAGGGTCCCGAGGGCAGAAGTCATGAACTCAGCATCAGGGTTCCGTGACAGTCCGAAATCAGTCACCTTCATCACGATGTTCTAGTCGTTGGATGTGTATTTCTTCTCGATCAGGATACTGAGATAATGCAATTAGTCGAATAATGTAGTAGATTAAGGAAAAGTACTTAAGGGACTTGAGGTCTCGGTGGATGATCTGTGGGTTGCAGCAATGCAGGAAATTCATGGCGATAGCAATTTGTTTGGCAATTTTCACACGCACTCTCCAATTGATATCCAAGTCAGTCCTTCTATGAAGTAGCTAGAAAAGATTCCCCCCTTCGCAATAGTCGATCAGCAAGTAGAAGTCGTCATGATGTTTGGAAATAGCGACCAAGGTCACCAGGTTTTGATGCTTCTTGATCCTGATGAGAGTAGTGAGTTCTCGCTCAAATTCCTTGAAGACGCTGGCATTCTGTTTGGATTTAACCTTTTTGATGGCGACTACTCTGCCATCGAAATTGCCCATGAATACTTCTCCCGTGCTGCCACTACCGATGTTCTTGTTGAACTGGATCTTCGAGAATTCGGTGACTACAGTGCTGTTCTTGATGAGACTCCGGAGTTACTCCTCTTTAAGTTATTGGCAGATTTCATCTTATAATGCGATAAGTGATAATGATTTGTTGTTGATTGTTGCACCAGACTTTCTGTTGAGGCCCATAAATTAGGAATTTATCTGATTTCTCGAAGGTAGCAATGCACTGTTGTAGCCTGTAGATTGAGTCAAGCCACCATTGAATGACGTTATTGTACTTTTCGAGGGTGGATTTGCATTATATTGGCTTAGCAGACTCGAGTTACTCATGTGCTGCGGAGTCGGGTTTTGAACTGGATGAGGAGCCTGTTGGTTGATGAAGTCAAACTCATTAATTTCTAGTATTTTATTCTTGGCATTTTGCTGCGCATTGGGGCCATTGGTAGGTTTCGCTAAAGAACGTACAGGCTCAGTCCTCTTGCTCATGCCGGATATATCGATGAGGTCTGCAGTAAGGTCACTGCGGGACTGGTTTGACGGTATGACTGGAGAGTTCTGGGTTTGCTTGGACTCGGTAAATTTGAAGTTGGAGAAAGTGGAAGATGGTTATGTTTTGGGATTGGACGTAGGTTTGGAAACTCTGCTGGATAACTGTTGCTGAGGGATTGTCTCGCAGGCCCTGCCGATCATGGATTTCTTCATCAGATCAGCACTGTTGAGAGGAAGGGGGTTGACATTTATAGGAGGTAGAGTAGGTGCAATGTTTGGGTTCTGGACGCTAATCGTACTGCCGATCTGGAAGAAATCTGCGAAGTTTGCTGTAGGCTGAGTTTTTGAAGAAGCCCACACCACATCAAAGTCCTTCGTCAGCTGGTTCTTGCCATTCTGGTTCAGCCCTAAACTCTGTATGCTGGTGGCTGTTTGTGGGGTAGTATGTGCGGCCTGTCCCCGAGTATTTGTGGAGTTGTTTGTATTCTGAGAGGATTCAATAGAAAAGTTGAACCCGATGCCTGAGTTTTGATTCAGTGTAGATGTTTGGTGGGTGTTTCGCGTGATGATAGTAGAAGTGGGAGTACTGCCTACGATTTGGGAAGTTATTGAGTGTTTGGCTAGAGTCGCAGAAGTTGGTTGGCTGACAGACACCTCCATAGCCTGGGAACGTAGTTCGTAGTCAGGGAAATAGTTGACAGAATCCTTCTGAGCTTTATTGGATCTGGTCTGTGTGGATTGCTTGGTCCAGCTTTGGAAACCATCGTTCTCGGCCTCTACCTTCTTAGTTTATCGAGTGCTAAAAACATTATTGAAATCCGTGATATTCTTATGCTTGGACTGCCCAGAGCTCTGGGTTTCCACAGTAATTGATTTTGGCTGGCTGGGAGCCACAAGGACTACAATATCTTTATTGTTATTTTCTGGCTAAGTGTCAGAATCACCCTCCTCATAGAACGTATCCTCATTTTTATTGTTGGTGACTGTCTTGAGTTGGCCACTCGTGAAACTGTAGAACACTGCTTCTTTGATATTCCTATTGTTTACTTCGCTGTAGCTCGAAGGAACTATTAGATTCTTGTAGACTTTGTGGGAGTTGTAATAGAGTTAAAACACGCTCATATTCACGTTCTACACCACTTAGAAATCTAGTTAGTACTTGTACATCATGAAACTTGATTACAGCGAACTGAGCTGGTGAAGTTCCGGGATCTTCGGGGGTTTCGGCAGTCCTCTCAGAGCCCTTTATATCGACAGTTCGATATAGCTGGTCCGTTCCAAAGTACTCTCGCTACGTTTGTGGATCTCCACATCTTTTATTATACACACAAAGAACATGATCAGACTCACAGTCAAGTCGTACATTTAGTCACAATACAATATCTTGATGAAAGACTGCAGCTCTACCTGAGATAACTGACTGCGCTCGTAAGCTGCACATACAAAACTCAAGTACTTCAACAGAGTCTCCATAGTCGAACTGTTGATTTTGTGAATGTACTCGAGCTTACGCAGGTGGTAATTGCCTTCGAACAACTATCCATACTGTTGTACTTGGTCAACCTTAGCCTTTGTGGCTTTGCACAGCTCCACAATCACAACGTTCATGCTGTTTTCTGTAGATGGAGGGAAGGTGTTGTTATTTCTATTTTCGTAGGCTCGACAAATGCACTCGACTACTGCTTTAAAGGTGGTCAGAGCCGTACTAATTTCTGCTATTTATTTGGGACCTCTACGCAGCAAGTTCCAGACTAGGGCTACAATCTTAACACAGACTGTGGGATTGTCGATTCGTGCATCAGTATGTTCTCTCAGCAGTCGACATACTTTCTCGAGTTTGCCTTTGTCGCGGTAGATCTTCGCTAGTAGCAGAGAGAGATGTTTATCGTCTGGAGCGCCTTCGCCTTATTCAGTATAGGACATGATAAAACACTATGATTCCTGCGCTCTTCGATTCATGGTTCTTTGCTATTCAAAAGAAGCTTGATTCTGGGTACCCACACCAGACTGGAAGAGAGCATCTGGACTGTAGTTTCCGTTTTGTCCATTACTGAGTCTTGCAGAAACTGTTGAATTCAGAGACTCTTCCACTTTAAGTGTGAACCATTTGAAGAGGTAAGAAGCTTTAGGCCTACGAGAAATATCAACGAAACACATACGAACCAGCTCTTACAGAACAGTAAAGGCGTTGTGATTGGTGGGAAAGGTGTATTGGAGGTTAACGACTGCCAAGGAACTGGAGAAAGGATACTATTTGAAGCACATCTGATAGACGACACATCCGAGACAGAACACGTCTGCCTTGCTGCCGATAACAGACTTCGCAGGGAAGGGGTTGAGCATTTCAGGAGCTAGATGCTTGTGGGTTCCGTCGATCATCTCGTTGATAAAATAGTTTTCGCGTGCTTCCTCGAGTGTTATTTATTTGGCGATGGTCTTGTCGAAGTTGATGAGGCAGTACCCGCCTTTGCTGGTCTGGAAGATATTGTCGGTGTTCAGCCCCAGGTAGGCTAAGCCTTTTTACTCCATCATGCTTAAGAAAACCAGCAAATCCCGTACGATTGGGAATATTTATTTTTCGCTATGCAGACTAGCGAACTGGTCGCGTAAGGCTCCACTTTTCCGGAGGTTCGAGAATATGAACAACCCGTACTTGCCTTTGCGGTACTCGATTTCGCAAGAATGCAGCAGCGTAGCGACTTGCGGGCACTTGTTCAATGACTCGTAAAGATGTCTGTGCATGTTTTGTTTTCAAAGGAGGGTTGTTATGGAGGGAGAGGGTTGGACTGCTGTTGGATTACTTTTCCTGGCGGTACTTGAGCAGAGACAGTTCGGCCTCGAGATCGATTACTTTGCAGAGGAGTGTTTCATGATTAGTTGAGAAGTAGAGTTCGTCGAGGTTTGCCTGTTCTGAAGGGGATAGTGGGGTGAGAAGAATGGGCATACCGAAATAGCAGGGCTCCTTGAGGGTGATTTCTTCATGGTTGATTCTGATGGTGTAGCCCTTGAGTCTTTTGAGGTCTTCCTTCATGTTAATGGAACACTGAGTTTGTTTGTTATTAATGCTATCGACTATGTAAGTTTGTATGTTTGATAGTTAATATGCGTATATCTAATTATTTCTACCCTATAATATGCACACTTCTTTCAAAATCTCCGTGCCGTCATGTTCTTATCTTCATTCCCCTGCTCTCTTCCATAGTAGGGTCTTCGGAATCCTACCAGCCCTACTACAATAGACAGAGCACTCGGCGGAATGTTCAAACTCATCATGCACTTCGCCGTTACCCGCCTCAAACAGACCCTTTCCTCCATCCTCCTCTAATTCATCACACCTCTATATCGCGAGGCTACCTAAATTTTAGAATACGCAGTAATAGCCAAATGACAAATTCATAGATTATCTAGATAGTAAAAAAGCATACAAGACATCTTGGATCATTTGCTGCATTACAGGAAGTTCTTAAGTATTTCCCTCATAGCATAGTTCTCGTCGTACAGTTCGATGCTCTCAGATATTATGGACTGGATACTCCGCTTCTCGAAGTGGGCTTGTCGAACCGAATAACTCTTCATGAACCCTGCAGAGTACTCAGGGTGGCATTGGATCCCTAACAATCTCCCGTCTCCCGAGATCATCATCTAGTTAGCACAAGTTGAACTGCGCATCAGAGTCTGGAAACCTGGAGGCACACGCACCACTTAATCTCCATGGAACTCATTCACCTTCAGTTGGTCCAGTCTCGGCACCCATCGTCTGAATTTTGTGTTCTAGCCCTCGGATTTCGCAACTTCAATAGTAGTGATTCCGTAGGTACCATTTTTAGCCTTCTGTACTTCCCCACCCATTGTCTGAGCAAGCAACTGGTGGCCGAAACAAATCCCCAGATAACGCACAGCCGGGTTCTTTCTGAGAGTATTTTTGAGCTGTTGTCGGAGCTTTATTAGAGGGGGTATTTGAGAGTAAGCAGAATGACTACTGCCAGGCACGATAATGACACTAGCAGTTTTTAGGAGCTGTGGGGTTGGCCATTCGTCATCGAAGATCTTGAAGCAGGACCATTTTTAATTATTGAAGTAGATGCCGTAGAAGAGAGCTGTCAAGTACATTCGAGGCTTCAACCCTTTGTGATTGTCGGAACAAGAAATCACAACCACGAGTCTCTGATTTGCTTCGGGATAATCCACTTCGAAGAGTTTTTGAAGGTAGTTAAAATGGATCCTGTCGACGTCAGCTGCCAATACAGAACCTACACAAGATAGGTATTTCTATCCGTATTGCTGGGAGACAGGAATAACAATGGCCATACACTCTTGGTCTCGACGAGCATAGTTTAGCTCTACAGCTTCGCAGAGAGCCTCAACCCATTTGTGATAAAAAGGGTGGAGGATGCACTCGAAGTTGGGGAAATGTGAAGGCGCAGAGGATGAAGGACTGGGGATGAGCTACTGGTCGGAACTGAGGCAGTTGGTAGGAGGGAGCGTGGGAAACTTGTGGCATAGGAAGGCAGCTAGGGAGAGAATAGCAGAGTGAGATGCTTCCTCGAAAGTATGAACTGCTTGGAGGGAGGAGTGAGTGTAGAGGAGGCCGTCAGGGGCTTTGAAGAAGAGAGCAGCGCGTGTGATGTGAAAGACCATCGGAAAGTGTGTATGTGAGTGAATATGTGATTCTAGGGTGCTTATTAATTTTTATTTAGTGCCCGCAGAGGGTGGATAAAAAATCTGGAATAGAAGGAAATCTTCTTAGATACATATTATTTATCTGCGTTATTCCGGACGGGTGTTTCGTTATGCATGGGACTCTATAATACCTCGTCGGCCTCTATCTCTTCTATAAAACTCCCTCCACCCTCCCATTACTATTTAGCATATCTAATAGTTCTCTACTACCATCATGTGCTAATACATCCTGCTAAACACTCACTGCTTTTTATTCAAACGGCTCGATCTCTTGGGTTTCGGGATGCTTTCTTCTCCATCTTCCTCAGCTAACCCATGCTCCGTCATCTCCTTCTCCTCCATGCTCTCACTCCTCTGCATTTCCAGTCGTTTCCGGCGTTCTTCGTTGAACCTTCGCGCCTTTTTCAGCAGCATTTCGTATCTACGCTTTCGACGCTGTCTGAGTCTTGCTTACTTTGCCTTTAAGTTAGCTATAAGTTCTTGGACATTTGTATTATCACTGTTCTATGGTTTGGGAGATCCCTGTTACAAAGTGTTCTTATTGTTATGGCCGAGCTAATTCAAAATTCTGAGGCCGGCCTTTAGAGGAGCTTTGAGCTTATTGCTTCTGCTGGTAGGATGGTTTTGCTCATGGAATTTTGTGTTTGAGGAGATGTAGTTGGCGAGGGTAGATTCTTTGATGTCGAGATTAAGCTGCAGAACGCGGTCAATGAGCAGTTTGTGCGGGAGTATCAGCTGTTGGGGTATTTGTTTGAACTCGGCCTCCACAGGAGTCTTGCGGTCCTGGAGGACTAGCCGATGGTTGTCGCCGTGACTTGGAAGTAAAGTAGCCCCTGTGAAGAATGAAGAGTAGTTGTCGTGCTTGTGCAAGTAGTTAAAGAACTGGTAGGTTTCGGTGGAACGGGTGTATTTGAGACTCAGTTCAGCAAGTATGTGGGTGGTCTGCCCTGTGTCTTCGTAACTACTCAAATCCACGAGCACAGGCCCCGACTTGAATTGGTCTTGTTGTTATTCGGGCACCATTTAAAAAGGCTAGATTTAATAAAGATGGATGGCTTTTTCATGGACTACTTAGAAACAATCAAATCACATGCGTGCACCTCCAAGTCTCCCCATGCTGTTCATACCTGATGCTGCCTAGATATTCGCAGGCCTTCCTGTATTTATCGGGCACTTACTTGGACCCTGGAATGCTCTAAACTATAGTATGTCTTTTTAGAAGGGCTTTAGACCCACCAAGACACTCGTAGGAGTAGGTCTTGCTCTGGGATCAATGTTCAGCATCCAGATCACGATTTACTTCAGAAACCCACTCACCATTGTCTTCGACCTCGATATCTCATATCTAATTTTCTCGTAGATGGGATAGCTGAATCCTCCCTCATAAAGCTAAGTGATATTGTCTTTAACGAGAATAAGCTGAGCTATGGTAACTGCCAAGCCAAATGTGTCAGCTTTGGCGAGGTTGCACTCGCCGCGACCCAGTTCTTCAGGTGCATAGAAAGGCAGTAGAGAATCGGGCTGTACCTTTCGATAATCCCAAGGATACTATCGAGGCCAGGAATATCGATTGACAAATCTCACGTGCCCCCTTTCGTTCAGCAGCACATTCATAGGATGGATGTTCCCGAGTTTCTTGTTGACTCTTTCGAACTCACTGATGCATAAAAGACCAGCGTACAGGATATACCAGCACTCGACTTCAAGGAAGTTTTTGCCGAGACTCCGCCGTACTTCTACTTCTCTGTCCAAGCAAAACGGGAAGAAGTCGTAATACATCTAATGTAAGCTTGTCAATGAGCCGAAGCCCAAAAATAGGGGATAGGTTGCTAATTATTGGGGTGGGTACTGAGACTGTTGAGGCCTGGCTGCATACGTAGCCTGCTTCGTCCTTGCTGATTGCTTTCGGCAGGTAGAGATACTTGCAGTTCATGAGAGCCAGCGTATTGGTTCTTTCGTAGATCCATTAGGTGTATTGGTTTTTATTGTCGAGGGATTCTTGGTTTTGGAGAGTAAAGGTGTCGTGGTCGGGGAGGAGGACAGCGGCTTTGAAGTGTGGGTGGGCGGTGGCTTTGTAGTTAGAGTCGAGGCGAGTAGGCCCTAGAGTTTGTTTTCGAGGGTCAGCGTTTGTATTTAAATTTCCCATAATAAGTCAAAGTTAATATGTGTTTCTTTGAAATACTAAGCATGGTAAATGAAGGTCCCATCCCAGTACAGTACAGTTTTCTCAAAAACAAGAAAGCACAGTTTCGTATCGATAATAAGAAGAATGTGTTTAACCAGCTGTGGGTCTATGATTTCTTATCAAGATGGTCTGCCAGAGTTAGGTATTTAATCGAGTTCTGGGTATATGCTGTTTGGGAGAAGCACAACAACAAAATGATAGAGTGAAACAATCTGAAGGGCGTAAGTTGTCAAAGGTTGTCCGAAAGGTGTAGAATCTCAATAAAATAATTCTTGTATTTGCAGCTTTAATCAGATGCGTGGTCGCGGAGAACACTGAAACGCCATGCAGTTATCCCTCAGATTGGGTGCCTCGGAGAATGGCACATAATTTTATTGCCCTACTGTTTCAATAAGCATGATGGCTGGTGGTTGTGAAACTGTCTATTCGTAGTGAAAATTAAAATGGTGCAGTGTAGGCATCTCTACCTTCAATTTTTCATAACTTGCTATTTATCCACACATTTCTCCCTCGTCTGAACTTATAATACTAACTCTTTACACATCAAGATATAAAAAGATCATCCCTATTTCCACAATGGTGAACTGGCGCACACGTCCGTCACCACCTTTTATTGCCTTTCTCCTCCTGGCTTTGCTCTGCTCTCCCCTCGCCAAAGCCCAGTCCTCCCCTGATGCTGCCACCATCATCGGTGTATCAGTATCTCTCTCTTCTTCCTCTACGGCTCTTCGGGGCTCGTTTGTCGGTGGAACCACCCTTTACATCAAGGGCACCGGCTTCGACATTAGCGCATCAAACAACAAGGTGTTCGTCGGACCCTACCCTTGCGACCTGTCCGGCAAGGGATCATCCGATATATATATTGCATGCGACACGACCCGAGCTACTGACCCCACTCAACTATACAACCTACCGATCAAAGTACAAGTATTGGGCAAGGCAGAAATCGTCTGTGCGGCAGCTAACTGTGCCTTTAGTTATGTTGAAGATAAAACTCCCATTTTGATCGACATAATTCCCAAATCAGTTAGTGGCGATAGCCAGCTGCTGAATTATGGTTTCCACAGGATTCTAGATCTTGGAGATGCACGTTCCGCCGGAGCAGGCGAGGTCAAATCCATCCTTATCAACTCCCACACGTGCTCCCTCATCGATATTCTACAGGGACCCCTGGAATCTATTTACGGTAAATAGTACATTGCCTGCAAAGTTAGCAACCAAGAACCTGCAGGGGAATACCAAATATCGGAAATACTAACTCCTGGTCTTGCCAGATCCAACACTAGACTTACTCAAAGAAGTTACTTTGGAAAAAAGGATTTCCAAGTCAGAGTTGTTCCCAATGTCACAAGTGTCAGTAGTCGGCTTGGCGGTGATGCTGGTCATCTACTCACCCTTAAAGGTACAGGTTTTGGTTCTGATATCAACTCCATTTCCTGCCAAGCTGCTGGCCTTGCTTGTGAGGTGGTGAGTGCTAAACCTCAGGAAGTTATCGTGAAGATTCCTGTCCAGGATGCCTCTAATACAAGAGCAGGTAGACTCGAAAATCCCACGACAAACACCAATTCTCAGCTGGGTGGTTTCCTGAATGGCGGTGGGTTAAAGTACACGAGATACGATGCAACAGCCAACACCGGCTTGACCTACATTATCAACAGCATTAGAGCCGGAACTTATGTTGCCCCAATTCTTGAAGATGGAGCAAGAACAGAGCTCTTTTCTGCCAATATCTATGGAGAGAATTATGCCGAGTTCTATCGTGGCTGGTTCTATGCTCCTGTAGATGGTGACTATACCTTCTCCGTTACCAGTGATGACTGGTCGAAGATGTTCTACTGTCCTATTGCCAATAACAGTGATATCACCAAACTCCAAGAGTTGGTCAGTCTTTCTGCGTATAGCCCATCTATGAAAAACTACCTAATCGCAAACCAAAGTACCCAAGTCAAGACCCTTACTCTCCTTAAGGGATATTATTACACCTAGACCTACCATGTCAATGGTCAGGGATCAGGTTTTCTGCAAGTTGCTGTCCGCATGAAGAATACTACAGCCGATGTTCCTAATGCTGTCTGGGAAGTGCAACAGGTGAGCTATAAGCCTTCACAGATCCTACCAGAAATCATCAACTACACAGTCACATGCACCACTGCTTCGGACACTTTCTATCTGACCTATACGACCAAATCAGTTTCATCTACGGGAGTCACCAGTTTCACAACAGAGAAAACCTCTAACATCCCTTGCAATGGAACAACTACCTAGTTTGAAAATGCAATGAACTAAATTCCTTGTTTCAAAGGCTACTCTCGTCAAGTGACAAAATAAAGTTTAACTGGAGGAGTTAATACTTGGACAGTTTCCTACGGTGATATCAGAGGTTCCTGCAATTCTACCGGCTCGATTGCGGGAAGCATCGTAGGAATGGTACCAAAAGTCACACTTGTCCAACGACACTCACCTCAACTCGACGGAACCATTAGAGTTTTCTATAACGGTACTCCTATATCTTATGGGAATAACACAGTCTTCAACTACAATGTTTAAGACTGGAGACTAGAAAGTGCCTTAAGGACAGCCACAGGCTATCCTGATCTTGAAGTTGAAAGAAACTGGGGGAGAAACTATGTAGATGGACCCGTTTTCTATGTCACTTTCGTCGGAATGCGGGGTCCTATCCCCCTCCTTTATCTTGAGACCACCAGTCTCACAGGTGGCGTCCTCGGAACGGGTGTTGGAGGAGTTACTCAACTCAGAGCCAGTTCAGATGATCTAATGTTTGAGCCCATTCCTTATGAGCTCTTGTTCCAGGCCTCAAATGTTCCAACTGTTTCTTTGAATGTCAACGGCATAAATGCGACATGTATTGACTGCTCTTACAGCATCGACTCCACGAAGACAATTGCCTTCACTTCTTCTGCTCTTTCTAGTTAGACTTTGACGATCGGTCTTTCCAATCCTGGACTAGTCGTTTACACTCTGGCTGATGTTACCGTAACGGTGCTGTAACAGCCTTGCTCTTTTCCAACCGGTACTCTCACATCCTTCAGCTGCACTCTTCCCAAAAATACTGACGGTAGCCTCAAGCTCCCTGCTGGTTCTGCGCTCCCTATCGTTCATATCAAACAAGCTGGGTTCGCAAAACCAGATGTTTCAATCGCTAACATCACCAAAACGCTTTCTGTTTCCTCATTGTCTCTGACAACAGGATCCACTAATGGAGGACTCACTCTTACTCTAACTGGTTCTGGATTCCCGTTCAGCAATACATCTGACCTATTTGTCGATTTTTGTGGAGTCAATGCAAGTATCAAAATGGTGACTAACCAACAAATCGTGATCATGAACCCTCCTCAAGGAGACTGCATCACCACGCCCGGCAATAGAGTTCACTTCAATGGTTTGACAGCTATTTTCTCCTTCACATATGATCCGAATTTGACACCTGTTGTCCAATCTCTGTCAAAAACCAGTTCTTCCCCGATTGTCAAGAGCGATTTCTGCATTACAGGCACCGGATTTTCAGGAGTTCTCGGCGAAACCAAGGTATTTATGTTGCAAGAAGGCTTCCAGAAGTACTAATTAACGGTGCTAAATACAACGGTGACCAAAGTTTGTGCAATTTTATCAGGCGGCCGAAGCGGCGACTACATAGTCACCGTTTTCATCTAAAATCGCGGCTATAGTCTCAGCTCCGGAAATGATGCTAAGTTCAGCTATCGAATTTTCGTCGATTCGATTTCTCCAGCAACTGGACCTGTAGGCGGCGGGAAAAACATCACGATAACGGGTAGAAATTTCATTGCTGATATCAAGAGCAATATTGTTTCGATTGGTGACGCTGCTAATGTACTCTGTGATGTTTATGCCGCCACAACCACATCTATCAGCTGCACAATGCCCAGAGCTGATAATACCTACACTGGCCCTGTTTAGGTTGTCGTTACTCAGAGGGTAAGAGAAAATTCTGTTTGTTCCGTCAGTGGGGCTTGCAACTATACCTACGATCCCACTGTGACTTCGAATGTGACCTTATTGACACGAACTTCTTTCGTCTCAGGAACTTTGGTGAATATTACTGGAACTGGACTCGAGAATGCAACAGTTGTTGTGGGAGGAGTTACATGCCCTCTCAACAGTAGCACTGCTACGAGCCTGTCTTTCACATATCCAGCCCTGCCTGCCAGCTCTTACGAGATTATGATCCTGACGAACAACGGATACACATCTCCTAAACTCGTGACATCAACTCCTTTCGAAGCATCCGGTTTTGATGCTACTACTGGCTCTATTAATGGTAACATCGTGACTTTTAGGGGCAATGGGCTTACAAATAAGGCTACTGATAAATTCTTGGCCGCATACATTATTTGCTCTGGAACCTCAACCAAACTCCAGGTTTTGGCTGCTTCGTCGACTGGGATTTCTGTTGAAGTGCCTCCGACAGCTTCCTTGACATCGTGTACCCTGAATTTCACTTATTCTGGGTACTTCATGGAGTCAGAATACTCGAGTAACTCCAACACGACACCTGCTGTTTCCATTTCTCCGACTACTGCAGCTGCAGGTGCTAATTCTTTCACTCTCACTAAGACTAACCTCACCTCAGCGCCTATTTCTAAAGTTACTTTTGTATATCTGGATGCGACAGGTAGCCCAACGTCCAGTGTATATCAAGGTACAATTAGCGGCAACAATGTAAGCGTCACAATTCCTGCTGGCCAATACCTCGTTAAAGTCTTCAGCCAGGGTTATGGTTATGCGATAGTTAATTCTCGTGTCAAAATTAGTTTCCCTGCCTTGTCAGCTGTAGCTGTTCAAAGTTCCTATGCGGGCGGAAGTCCATTAAGCATTATTGGCGGGGGCTTCCAAACAACCAATATTAATAACAACGTTGTGAAGGTATGTGGACTGGACGCTAAGGTGATTGAAGCAAATGGCACGACTCTCACTATCCAAATTCCTTCTCTTCTCACACCATCGTCTCAATAAGCCTATCAATTGGCGAGCTCTCAAACAATTACAGGAATCCCGATCGCTGATACCATTCAAAATGCTGTCAAGGCATTCGACGACACTTTCAGTACTCGCTACTCTTCTTCTAATGCGACATGCTATGTTGGATATGATTTTGGACCTACTTCCCAAATCTACCTCTAGCAAATTAAATACTTCCCCAACCCCAACTGGCCTAACGTTGCTGTTATGCTCGTTGGAGCCAAGTTTGAAGTATCCCATGATGGAATCACTTGGAACACTCTTTCCACGGTAGACTCTAATGTGCATTCAGGATGGAATTACTTCAGACCAGCTACATGGACTACCAATTATCGATTCATCCGATTCAGCCACACTTCCAAGAGCGGATGCCAACTCGCTACCCTGCAATTTAAGGGCTTCAAATACTATTTCGAGGATGACGCTACACTTGGAGACAAAGTCTGTGATATCACAGTGTTGGATTCTGGAAACGTTGCCACACCTATTGCTCTCACATCCAAAGTCACATATAACTCATCTATTACTTCAAAGATTAGTGATGTTATGCCCGAGTTCGGACCCTCTATTGGCAATACTTTAGTTACTATATCGGGAACAAACTTCGGCACCACAGTATCAGTCACGATAGATGGCATTGTATGTGTCATCCAGAGCAAGACCGCAACTTCCATCATCTGCCGAACTGGAGTTAGAGCCTCTCCTCCTAACAAGAACTCGTTTGTTGTGATTTCAGACGGAAACATGGTTGCCAACGGGAACAACAAATTTATCTATATGGACAGATGGTCAAGCCAGGACACCTGGAGCGGCGAAGTCCCTCCCCGAGAAGGAGATTCAGTCTATGTGCCTCCAGGAATGACCCTTTTAGTGGACGTCTCCACGCCTGTACTCTACTCAGTGATCGTGGAAGGTACCATCATTTTCTCAGATGAGATCGACATGACCTTCGATGCCTATTACTTTGTCATCAATGGCGGTCGCTTCCAAGCAGGTACTGAGGCCGTACCATACAGTCGCAAACTGGTGTTCACTCTTTACGGATCTTATGAATCCAAGCAACTACCCATGTTCGGAAATAAGATGATCGCTTGCGAGTGCTGTGTCTTCGATATGCATGGAACTCCTAGAATCCCCACATGGACAGACATTGCTGCTACTGTTATGCCCGGAGGCACAACGGTGACACTACGAGAAGCAGTAGATTGGCTACCCGGAGAGTTGATCTCGATTGCCTCGACATCATTCAACCCACACGAGGCAGAGAACAGAACGATCGTTTCCAAAGGCAGTGACAACAAGTCTCTCGTTCTGGATGCTCCTCTTCTTTACAGACATATTTCGGCTGTGGAGACATACGATTCAGTTGACATCCCGATGAGAGCATAAATCGCTCTCCTCACCAGAAATATCGTCGTCAGAGGTGACCCTGCTACTTCTCCATCAACCAAATACGGTTCCCATGTTATGATGCATGGTCCATCAAGCCGAGGCTTCGTTGGCAGAATCGAATACGCAGAATTCACACACTGTGGCCAGCCCCGAATCGTGGGAAGATACTGTGTGCACTTCCACATGAACGGCGAAGTGTCAGACAGTTATGTCCGAGGTATAGCTGTGCATCACTCCTTCGCAAGAATCCTAACCATCCACGGAGTGCACTTCCTGCTTGTTGAGAAGAATGTTGGCTACCATGTGGAGGGTCATAACTTCTTCGTAGAAGATGGTATTGAAACTAACAACGTCATTCAGGATAACCTCGCAATGAACTCGATCAACTCTATGACGATGACTCAGTCCGATATTACCACAGCCTCTTTCTGGATTACGAACCCTTACAACACAGTCAGAAGAAATAGAGCTGCTGGCTCAGACTTCTATGGTTTCTGGTATGAAATCAAAGAACACCCAGATGGGCCTTCTGCCACCAGCGATATCTGCCCCATGGGTATGCAAGTAGGCGAGTCCAGAGACAACATTGCCCATTCTAACAGGAGATTCGGACTAAGGATTTTCAAGCTAGCTGCACGAAAATTCCCTTGTCTACCAATGCAAAACTAATCAGCTATCGATCCCTATATCGACAATCCCTCGATCCAGAATACCTTTGAAAATTACACTCTTTGGAAAAATCAGGAATGCGGTTTCTTGGGCGAAGAACTCGGCAATACGGTAATCAACAATATCAAGACAATCGATAGCGTAAAAGGAGGAATGCAGTTCCATAAGACTAACAACTCCATCGAAAATGTGACTGCTACTAATTGCGTGATCGTCGGTTTCTCTCAGGTAAACCCTCCCGAAGACATTGATACCGAATATAAAGAAGCCCGTGGTCTGATTGCCCCTCGTACTGATGGTTTCAAGGCTTCAAACTTAAAATTCTACAACTTCGGGCCTACCATGACTCCACTTCAATCTTGCTCTGAATGCTATCACTTCAAGCTCTGGGTGATCGGCAGTAAAACATCCTTCTTCTAACAGATTACGTATACAAACGTGACGGGCGACTACATCTTCTGGTAGAAATGGAGAAGGGAGGTATTCATTGATCTCGACGGGTCTCTCACAGCACCTCTAGCCGTGCAGTATGCTGGTGGAAGAAAGTCGGGTGGTTCTGTCACACCTTACAGACCTTCTGCGATGGTCGCTGGACACTGTTATGAAGTCAATAATTGGAACCATTCAACGTATTGTGATGAGAAAATAACATTCAGGAGCATCATCTTTACAAATCCCCAGCCTTTCTACGACTTCAACGCTATTGATGTGCGAGCCTATCTATACAATGCCAATATGGATGCTGCTCCTATTGATGACATGACGCAGTATTCTTCGGAATACATGATGAAGATCAAGAGTGGAGATATTCTGTCCAGTTGGGCTATGCCATTTGCCGTTGGCCAACACTACAAGGTCCATTGGAAAATTGGCATCGACTTCACTCACATGGCTCTTGGTCCCTCCAGACTTTGGCAGCCCAACGAAGCAGTCATCCTTCGCTTTAACTATAGCGATAGCAGATAACTTTTCCAGATCGGCAAATGGTATTCTGCTAAGTTGCAGTTACCATTTGTGAACGAAACCTCGCCTGGAGCTCTGAATATGAGCACGTGCCAGAATGGAGACTACGTGAATAACAAAGACCTGAAGTACCTCGATGTTTGCGTTTCAGGCAGAAACAAAACTATCCGAGAATGGATCGATATCAATGCCATCAGGTGCCTCAATTTCTGCCCAGTTCCAAATCCTCCTGCCGAAAAAGAGGCTTTCTCACGTGTTTGGTCGAATGCCACTCAGTGGCCCGGAGGAAGACTCCCTATCGCTGGATAAAATGTGACTATTCCCGAGCCCTGGAATCTGATTCTGGATATTGATCCTCCTGCTCTTAACTTACTCGAAGTAAACGGTGACCTGATATTTGATAGATTACGTGATAACGTATTACAAGCTAACTATATCTGGGTCAGGTCTGGTAACATCACCATTGGCTCAGCAAGTAGTCCATTCCCCAAAAAAGCAACTATCATTCTTAATGGTCAGAAAGAAGATAATTACTTGGTTCTTGATCCTAATGCCTCAGGAAATAAGATGCTCGCAGTGACTGGCGCACTCAAATTCTATGGTCGCGTTCCTGATGTCGTTTGGACCAGGCTTTCAGCTAAGGCAATCGTTGGAGTCACTTCGATCACCACAGAGCAAGCTACTGGATGGGCTGTTGGTGATAAGATTGTTGTTGCACCATCATACTCTGGAATGCAAGAATACGAAACAGTGACTATCACAAGTGCTTATGGAAATACTATTCAGTTCACTCCAGCCCTGCAATATGAACATTATGGTGATGCTGGAGCCACTATTACTAACAGTTTGGGAAAACTTGATACTCGTGCGACTGTTGGTCTTTTAAGCAGAAACATCAAGGTAACCTCCGGTACAGATCCTCTGAACTGGGGCTGCAGAATCTTTACTTACCAGATGTGGGATGGGATCACTACGGCTGATCCAAAGTTCAGATCGGGTCATCTCGAGCTGAACAGTGTGGAAATTGCTGGCTGTGGTCAATACGATACACACTACGCAGGAATCGGAATCGAGAACTTAGGGTGGGAGTAACCGCAGACACATAAATCATTCGTGAATAACTCAGCTATTCATAGCTGCAACGGATACTGTGTGAATGTAGCTAACTCCAGAAATGTCAGCTTCGACAACAATGTGATCTACTGGGCCAAGAAATTCCTGGTTTATGTGGACCCCGTGACTGACTGGTACTTCGTCAATAATCTCCTTATCGGAGCCAGAGATAGACCTGAATTGGCTGAAATTCTGAAGAAGACCCTCATGTTCGACGATGTGGCGTGCTATGAGCAGTACAAAAGCATAGACTATCAGAAGGATAATGTTAACGTTAGCAATAACCTGTGCCAAGGATCCAACGGATAGGGTTTCGTGTTCCCTTTCGTCCCTTGCAGCCAGCTCAATATGAATGCCTTTGTAGACAACACTGCAGGATCTTGCCTGGTGGGCTTTATGCTGAACAATCTTCACGACACTCAGAATTGTATGGCTGGCTCAAGAATGTTCGGCTATGCTAATAACCTTGGGTTGATGGCTAACCCCAGAAACGAACTTCACACAATCATCTATGATAAGATGTTCTTCGCCGACTGTTCTCGAGCCATTACCCTCAGATATGCAAACTAGGACGACGACAACTCCATCATCCTTCGGAATTCCTACATTGCTGGCTACTCCAGGCCCAACTGCACGAGTTGCTATTCTGACTCCACCATCAACTTCTGCAAGAATGGTCACGCTATCAGAATGTTTGCAGCGACCATCGCTGGATAAAAATTCCCTCTTCTTCAAAAGACTAATACCGGATTTGATGTCATCTGCAACCAACAAGCATTTGACTTCAAGAGCTTCTTCCAAAACGTCACGTTCTAAAACTATTACCACAACAATCCTATTCTGCCTTACTGTTCCAGTATGAGTGTATTCAGAAGGCACGATATTGCCTCTGATGGAACTGCCTCCGCACATCTGACAGGAACTCGATGCATCAACTGTGACCAAAAGAGTTGGGCACGTTTCGATCCTCCTAACCCTGCCTGGCTTGGTTGGTTCGGAGGATGCGGTGAATTCCCTTGTACTGGGCCAAACAACTACATAGTCTACGACCAGGATGGACTATTCATGGGATTCCGAGGGCAGCTTCTCGCCAATAACTCTGATATTGGGAATGCACTTCCATTCTGTACCTGGGACAAAGACATGAACGGGCATGTCTGCAGGAACGATACTCTGGCTGTCCTTGAATTTGAGGCTATTTCTGCCGACTTCAACAAAAGAACACTGTGGCCAGTCACTATGAACTATCCTGGAGGAAGCTGGACCTCAAAGACTAATGCTTGGAGAGAATGGAGCTGGATGGGGCCTGAACCTATGAATGCTCGTTTGAACAGATTCTGGCAAGTTGTAGAGCTCTCCCAGTCATACAATCTAAGCTACTCTTCCCAACCTCCCTCTGACTCGAGATTCCAGATCCAATCTCGACAATACCCTTATGGCAACGAAAGTGATTGGGTTGTCGTGACCATCTACTATCCTCTGCCGAACAGCATCGATATCTATGCCACCAACACTAGTGTGAGCAATGCCATCATAAAACCATTCACAGTTAAAGACGGTGTTGTCGAGGACCTTCGCAATCACACCAAATTCTGTGGCGCAAATAACTTCTTCTTCGAAGACGGCAAGATTCAGTTCTTGATCAATGGCAAGGAGAAATGCCAAGTGCGAGTCAAGCTATCAAGCTTCATCAAGCTCAGCATGCGACTCGACATCAGTGTAGCCAACTTCTACAGCAACGATGGCCTCACTACGTTCCTGACCAATATGGCTGCTCTTCTGGATATAGATCCTGGACGCATCAAGATCATGGGTGTGAGGACAGGTTCTACCATTGTGGACTCCACTATATCTTCCAACCAGACCAATCCGGAAGAACAACGCCAACAACTGAATGCTACTGCTAAACTACTATAATCGACTGACTTCGGCAACAAACTAGGAGCCCCCGTCATCGGACTCAGTTACAGCATCTTCGTGGTCGACGAATCCAAGCCAGAAGCCGCAGCTACCTCCAGCTAGGAGAGCAAAACTCTGATCATCATCCTCTCAGTGGTGATCCCTGTGGTGGTTGTAGCCATGGCAGTAGGAACCTACTTCTACATCAAGAAGCGCAGAAGCGTAACAATCATCCACCCAGAGGAGATCAACGATAAGAATATGGAGTAGATCCCGCAGATGTCAATCGTGTACGATCCGAAGACATTTGTGGTGAGTCACGAGACCGTCCACTGATATATCAGACTGTGCCCTTGCCTGTCTCACGAATCATACAGAATTATTCCCTTAATCCTCTTATCAATTATGCAGTGAGATATTGATGAATATAGGATGCCTAGTTGATCTTGTGGACTTTCTAGAACCATCCCTCTCAATAAGAGAATATCCAATAATAAAATAATTCCTAGGTACCCACTAGATCAAATCCCAAAACATATCTATGCATTCTGATCTTCCCGCCAGACTTGTCACTCCTGCTAAGTCCAACGTCCACTACCATGTTGCAGGTAGATCCGAAGGGCATGCTTACTACAGCCACAACAACACCGCTGCCACCTACGGTATTGTCCTCATCCAGGAGTGGTGGGGTCTCAATGAGTCTATCGTCACCACGGCTGATCGTTTCTCCGAACAGGGCTATCAGGTTGTTGCCCCAGACATCTACAGAGGAAAATGCGCAAAGGATAGAGAAGAAGCTGGCCATCTCATGAGTGGACTCGATTGGGCTGGAGCTATTGCAGATATCACTGGAGCCAAGGCATTCCTCGAAAGTAAGGGATGCACCAAGGTGGGTATCACAGGTTTCTGCATGGGCGGAGCACTGGCGATCGCAGCTGCTGCTTCATTACCCGGCTTCGACGCTGTGGCTCCTTTTTATGGTATCCCTGACCTTTCCAAAGTGCACCTCGAAGGTCTTAAGTGTAAGTTCCAAGGCCATTTCGGAGAGCTTGATGCGATGAAAGGGTTCTCCGACCCAGAATCAGGCAAGAAATTGGAAGCAAGACTCCATGAACTCGGTAACAAGTCAGCCAAAGTCATGTAATTTTTGTTAGTAATACAATTTCCTGAATGTTTCTTTTTTGAGATGATGTCAGAGTGTGGCCTGGAGCTAACCATGCATTCATGAACCAAGACAGCCCGAACTACAACCCCGAGACCTACAAGAAAGCCTTAGAAATGACCAAGGAGATCTTCCAATGATCTAGATAGACACTCACCTCCCCAAGGATGATATGCCTGTAGACAAAATTATAACTGTAACTTTAAAAAAAAATGTCTACGCACCAGTTAGCGTGTTATTGTTTTCATGTGTTCAGTAGGGGTGTGATAGTGAGCACATGGTTGCCACGTAGCTCAGGAAGATGTCTGATCCGTTTTTTGACTTCAGGAACTTGACGAATTATCTGGCTTGGTTTGGTTGGGCTCCGATTAGGCGGTCTCCTACTTCTTTCAGCACTCTAAAGCAGTGTTCGAACTCTTTGGCTGAAGGAACCCCTTCGACCAGTAGTTCAGGAGGATGTGCCCGGAACAGTTTATATATCTCTACCAAGATCTAGAATACCTTTGTATCGGGAGCAGGAATACTGGCCACAAGTTTCTGGAGACAGTTAGAGGTAATCCTCAGTCGTATTTTGCCTTCTAAAGATAAGTCGGTACTGAAGTCTGAAGGCAGAATCGCAGAGCTGATGATTCGGATCAGGGAGATAACTGTTGTGTTGGGCTCACGGCAAGTCAGCAGATTGTTCAGTACAGATCGCGTGACCCTGTTGGTCTCCGCGCAGTCTTATAGCATGGGGATCTAACTCAAAATAGCGGAAATATATTATCTGACGACGAAGCGATTACCTGTGCACAGAGATACAATAAGACCAACAGGACTGTTTGGTGCTCCTCTTAGGCCAGGCATCGCATCAGATACCCCGAAGTCAAGCAGCTTTCCAAATCATATAGGAACTGGAGCTTCTTGTTACTCTTTGAGGGTAGGCCATTGTAAATGGACAGTACTTGGTTTATGAGCTCCTCCCTTCTGCCTTAGCAACCCAGGAATATCTCAGTGAACCACTTTACTGTATCATTTGGTTAGAATGTGACCTAATTGACATCGCAACTCTCTTCCTATGGCTCTTCTTTGGTTTGAGAAACAACACTATGCTTCTCAGGCTTTTCTCCTGGTCTAGGTGCTTTTTCATCCTATGTAAACAGTCGTTTGTTGACAATAAAATCTTGGGGACAAATCTCCCCTTCAAATTGTAAAGCACCATACTTTTAATTGATCCGTAGAGGCTCTTCCAACTCAGCGTGATCATCCTCGATGTTGAGGGATGGTGTCTAAGCAAGCTGACTTCCGTTACGGCGCCTATTACTTCTGGATGTCAATGTTTGAATCTGGTAGGTCTCGAAGATCCTGACCGATTTATGGTCAGATTCAGCTCTTTTTCTTGAAAGGATATCGTGCTTTGTAGGAGTTTCTATTTTCCGGGATTAATTAGAGTGGGTGATGTTTTTTGGTTTCATTTTTCCATTATTCAGCTCATTGAGACTCCTCTGATCATCGTTGAGAGTTTGTTAGTTGTTTCTGAAGATATGCCTGGATTCTAGCATTGTTTCCAGATTGACAAGGGTCCTAGCATTGGACTCACAGTCGTCTACTCCACCTTCCTGGTGGATCTGAGTGAGTTCAGCCATTGACCCAGGATCGACTTAGCAGTTGTTAAGCCAATTCTAGTACAGTCGGCGGAGGAAGGATGACCGAATAGCCATATTGAATAGTTTCGAAGTAAATGTCAAAGTGGGATCTGATCTGTTCTGATGAAGCGAGGATAAATGACCGAGGAGTACCTCCTTGAGAGGGCCCACGAATTGGGAGTGCAGCGCAAATACAAAAGTATCTACAAAATACTCAGCCTCCTTAATTGCTAATGCCTGGGTCGCACTTAAGAAAACTAAAGAGTAGAGGGGGAAAAGATTAGTGACGAAGTTGATACAAGTTTGGAAATGTTTGCCCGGCAACTTCGAGGTCATTTTACGGAACGTATCCCGATAGGATTTCAGTGCTTGTGCACGAGGGAGTAGGCTGATGAATCGGCTCACTAGGTCCTTCGTCTTAGAAAACAATTAGGGAGAACGGGTCGTCGTGCCAAAGAAAAATAATCGACAAGTTGTCGACTGCAGTGTGGGATACGCCTCTAGAAGATTCAGGAAAAAGTTTCCGATCTCCGACAAATGCTGCTCAGATCTCGTCAGACTCTCAACTATACCTTTCAGTAAACTTTGGAAACAATTCTAATTTGAACCATCTATTGATTGGGGACTAGACGGGCCCCATTTATCTGTAGTCTTGGGACTGGCCAGGATCTTCTTCACATATCTGCCAGCCAGCTACACACCTCTACGTGCATCTTGTTTGATGCATTCCTGGATCCCTTCCAGCTCAGAGTCTGCGAACTCCGGCCTGACAGAGCAGTCACGCTCCAAAGATGATTAGTTCTAGCTGGTCACGGGGGGATCATCTTCTCTACCTCGTCTGATATTTGAACTCCTCTGTCGAACATTATTGGATGTTTTTTATCTCATGCCCAGCAGGGCCTGTTTTAGACTCGGATTGTGGATCACGTACTTACTGACTAGATGGCTCATATCGACGGCCGATTATCTGATTTTATCAACGATCCAATTTATCAAGAACTGGATCAGGACCTGATTTTCGGACTGATTTAAAGGTTTGAGCATTGGGTTGATTGTTCGGACCAGGCACTACAGTGAAGTCTTATCGATGATGCTCTCAAGCAGTCCGCGGACTCCCTCCAGGTTCTCAACTTGGTTGTCCCCCGTCGGCTGTTTGAAGACAACTAGCTGCAGTTGAAGCTGCAGAACTGGATCTTCAATGCGTTGTCCCAAACCATTGCATTTTATAAGAATTTCGTAGATTGAACGATAAAACATCGACATCTTGGCATCTTTGGAATTATGTCTCTCAATATCGTGGAGCATTAGCTAGTCAACTAAGTTGGCAATCCTGTTGTTGATCCACCCACACATGCTTGGTTTGTAATGTGCCATGATAACCAATTCCATTTCCTTGAGATGCTCTGTAAAGATATATGAAGTCAATTTTGCTGACCTTTAGGAGATAAGACCTGCCCCAACCCTCTTCAGGGATTCTTCGATGAGTGACTCAGCAGTTTATGAGACTTGCGACTGGTTGACTATATGCATGCCTAGCCGGATTGGAGGGCATTGGTTCCTAGGGCCTTTCGCCGTCTGAGAACCTTTGGGCTCAACGCCTAGCGACGGGGAATTAGTAGACTTTTTTTGTCTCTACTTATTACCTTTACCTGGCGATTATTAGGTGGATTTTAAAATACACTTCAGAGCATTTTTGCGGCTGTCGTTCTCTGCAGGATTTGGATTGCTGTTTGTCATAGAGTTATTTGGTAGAGTCTGGTTGAGTGCATTGGTCGACCCGCTAAAACTTTTAAGTGCCTATATGAGGCTTTGCACTTAATCCTTGATTTTCAGGTAACCCTCTCGTCCTGGTAGACGCTAGACTCTCTTCCTAACATCTTCTACAGACTTTCTCATTTTATTTCGACTAAGGAAGATTCCTGCACTGGCTTCCATATTTTCAGATTGACGACACAACTTTGTGAAATCAGTGGTCAGCCAGTTTATGATGCCGAGCTTAACACTGAGACTCTTAGAACTATTTTAGATCAGGGTGACCAGTGTTTCCACGAGTTGTTAAGTGGGCACTGACTGGTTCCACACAAACAGGCATACTATTTAGTTTATCTGAAGGTTGAAGGCTCTAGATGTCTTGGATTTATACTTCTCAACGGTGAGGGTCATGAGCCTTTTGAGGTGAGCGCTTGGAATGAGGCGAGTACACAGTATAAGCAGATGCCGAAGCACTCTCAACGCTGGCGAAGAGACAAGGAAATTGGACTCCTCCAGCGATGCTTCCAATGCGGAAAAGATGGGGGAGTGATCTTTTTGGGCTATAGGAGAATCCTGTTTGGCGAGATATGTTTCGAGTTCTGCAAGCACTTTTAGCTTCTCCTCAATCCCTTCAATAAACTTGAACTCCAGGAACTTCGGAGGCACGCCCCCTAAAAAGTCTACCTCCTTTTTATTTCCTTCCACTCCCATACCTTATTTGGATTCTTTCGAAACTCCTTCGATCGGAGTTTTCTTGGCATTTACGATTCTTTCTGGGAAGCGTGTTTCGGGTTTCCACTCTATCCTCAATAGCCGCGCTAACTCTCCTAGGTATTCAGGTCTTACCTTTCTAAACTAGTTCTTGCACAAGTCTTCAAAAGGCTATTCCACATAGGGTATAACTCTTGCCATGCACTGAAGTGACTTGCTTCTTAAATGTTTGTTTTGAGTACACTCCAACATCTGCTTCAAAACTTCAAAGAGTGTCAAGATATCCTGTGACTATCCTACAACATACAACCGTAAACACTATTAGATGCCTGTCAAACACAGCAAAACTATATTAGAATCTTTATGGCTTAAGTATTTTAGCAGGATGTGCAATATATGGATCCCATTTTCGGGACCCATCTAGATGCATTTATTCAGTATAGTTGAAGATAGTCTCCAGAGGCCTGGCTGACAGAGATTTGCTTACTGGCTTAGCAGAGGCGTCAGTAAGCAGTCAATCTCGCGCAGGGTTAAAGAGTAGTGCTCTGTGAATTTGACTATGGCCTGATAGGCGAGGGGTGGGCAGGTGGGATGCGGGTCGCTGAGCATCACTTTAAAAGCACTGCAAAAGGTATGCAGGTCTAGTAATGGATCGAGGTAGGTCAAGGGTTATTGGGAGTCAAATAGTGATATGAGAGCGGAGTAGAAGTGGTGTCGGACCTGCCATTAAGGATGTTGGAGTCTGTAGGCGAAGGTGAATTGCTGAGGATTTGAGTGGTTATGAGTATGGTGTTGTTGATTAATGCTGCGAGTCTAGTGGTCCGAGTAGGAATAGGAGCCCGACTCGACAAGATGGAGTGGATAGGACATTGGGAAGAGTGGACGTAGATTGCTTAGTTTTGTGCTGTCTTTAAACTTAAAAGATAAGTTAAAATTAGACAAAAAAGTAGTAGTCAGTCGTAACCAATCCCATTGCCATGCCCAGTCCACATAAAACACGCCAGACCATCGATCATCGATTTTTATAGAAGAAACTAAACTAGTAATAACCCACCAAAATATGCGTATCGCTATCCCATCATTCGACTAGATATTTTTTGTTCTGGTCGTACGGGTTCTCCTGCACCACCACTTTCTTGGTCTTCTCCTTGTCTTTGGGTGCACTCCGCATCATATCCACCCTCCCCACCACTCTGTTCACTGGCTCCTTCTTGTTCTGGTTCCTGCTCTTTCGCTTCTCGTCCTCCTCCCGATTGTTGTTGGTCACTTCTTCCCTCTTTTTAATGTTTTTCTCTTTGTCCAATGATATCCTCTACGTAGTATTATATCGATCAATTAGTCAATTGTTATGAGTTTTCTTACGATTTCTTTGATGAGCTTGGGGTGTTCGATCGAGGCTTATAGTAGCTTCTAGAGCAATCTCTACATGCATATCTCGATGCAGGATAACAGGGTCAGGGCCGAGGCGCTGTTGATTTCCACTTCCGGCATCGTGACAGGCATCATTTCCTTCATGTTCAGGTACTCGTTCTCGATGATGCTCTTAATATCTTTGTTGTCCTTCTCATTGATGTTGCTGTTGTTCTGCTCCTTCTTCTTCTTGAGCATCCTAATCGAACTCTCCACTTCGGTCAACTGTTTCTCCAATATATTCTTGTGTTCCACCAAGCCTCTGTGTTTGGCTTCAAGACTCGCTTTTTTCTCTGCGAAACTCGTCTTTAAACTCTGGTATGCCTGCGAGGCTTCCCTCGCATTCTGAATACAGAACAAGCTGTCTTCTTCCAGGCCATTAAACAACTAGATCAGTTGATCAGGCTTTCTGAAGTACATCTCTTCCTCGTTTTATATGTTTTCAATCTCCTCGATCTCTTCTCGCTCTAGCATACCATTAAACCTCTTTTCGTACTCATCTTGTTTAGAGGCCATCCACCTTGCCTTATTTTTCTTGATCTCATCTTCGTCCTTAACCTCAGAGACAAGCCAGCTGCTAAAGTACTTCTCCTTAATGGCTTCAATCTTTCTATTCTTGATCGCTGTTCGCTCTTCCACCCACTCTTTAGGGAGCAGCTGGTCCAAGAACTTCTTGTACTTCAGCGACACCGTTACACTTTCTTCGTTCCGTATTTTTTAACCTCTCAACGAACTTACAACTAGTTGTTGACTCTGACTGCTTCAAATACTCGTGTTTAGGGTATGAATGCTTTACCTTGATCTGCTGCTATTTGTTCTTCCGTTCCTGTACCTGCCTTTCATAGGCTTCTTATGCTTTCTTGGTCTACTCCTTATAGTTCTATTGGAACTTCTCGAAATCCTACTTGTCCTTTTCGAGTAGCTTCTCGGAATCGTCCAAGGCCTTCTTCCTGTCATTAGCCTGGTTCTTGAGGTTATCAATCTCGTTCTCGATGATACCATGGGTCATGGTGACTAGGAACATCTCCTTCTTCTGCTCGAGAATATCTACGATGATCTCCTTCTTGGGGGCGAGATCCTTATTCTTGCGGCGCGCATCTATCAGTTGCAAAGCATCCTGTAATGGAAAATAGATAAGCCATTTGGGATTGCGTTATACTTCGATTAGTTTTCGCTACTTCGGGTTATACACGTTCATGGGAGTATATTTCTCGTCGACGGGGGTGTGGAACTTATCGAATCTCTTCAAGGGGTTCCTGCAGCTGGCAGTTGTTTTATCCCATATTCTCGGTTTTCCATTTATCTCCTGAAACTACTAATAGTGGTTGCGAACAACGATAAAAAAGAACCCAACATCACGTCGGGCAGGCATGTGTTAGTTTTTTGCAGGGTACTTAGCTGTCATTATTCGCGAAGACCTCGTTATCGTTGGGGATTTGGAATGGACTTTCGGAGGATGTCTACGTATGGGTACGGCGGAGTCTTTAAAGAGTAGAAGAGTACGTGTTCTTTCTTGTGGATGGGAGGGAGTTTGAGGGTGTCGACTTCCTGTGTCATGGGGAATGGCTATGGCTGACTAGGTTCTGAGAAGTAGGAAGTTATATATATGGTATTTATATCTGTCTTGAAAATTCCACAGTTATTAGCATGTCTATCAGTGACGAGATCCATGCCTCGTAATTTATATTGCTGGCTCATCTAGCTCCCCTCTTTCGAACTCTATTTCTGGCACATCTCTCTTCCAAGGCTGGTATCATTTTCTACTCCAGTTCTTTTGCAGTAGTTATGGGCAAGAACCGCATGAAACAGCCTACCCAAGAGACAGTATGTGTTTTTAAGCAGGGAAAGAGAAAAGGGACGCAGGACCAGAAACCAAAATGGTAATAGCTGCTGCGTGCGTAAATAGCCATATTGGATGGATAGGGCTATTAGTCGCAGTTAATAAATACCTTAAGACTATTAGGCCACCACTTGCTGTGTTAGATGTCTAGCCCTGCACAATTCTTTGCTGTATTCCTGCCTACGATATTATATAATATAAATAATACACTCCTTCCTACCAAAACCAAAATGATCTCAGAAGTCCTCAACATCTCTTCTCCGGGCTTCCAGAAACTCCTGCGCAGACACGCCCACAGGGAGTCGCGGGCCAATACCCGTAAACTCTTTAACGACCTCCTAGACAACAGCCCCTTGGCCGAGTTCATCTGTGGCTTCCTCGACTAATCCTCCCTTATCAGGTTTTTACAGGTAAACGATCTTTTTAATGTGTATGCATACGCATAGACTATTTGTTATATTAAAATATCGTGATTGACTTAACACTCTCTATCCACTTGTTTTGTTTGTTTAGGTCTCGCATAAGAGTGCAGGTCTCCTCCAAAACACACGCATCGAAGTCAGGGTCCTCAAATTCCGTATCCGGAAGATGAGTGAGGTCAAACACACTAAGATCAGCCCCATAGACATCTACAATGCTCTCCTACAGTCCCACAATCCCATACCGAACCCTAAACTCAAAACCCCCAAACTCGACCAGGAAAACAATAAAACCAATAACAACAATAGTCCACTTGCTATACTTACCGCATTCATCAAAAAGGCACAGTCCAAGCAGCATCCCAATACTCCTCAACAAACCAACACCCAAAGTATCAAAAACCCCAATTATGCTCTCTAAACTGATAAAACCCATCCCAAACCAAACAAATTCCTGGAAAACTATAAGCCCTATGACCCCATCGACCTCTCGAAAGATAACAGAGACCTCGAGAATGAATACTACCAATTAGTATTAAGTGGATATACCTCAAAACCATAGCATAAGAAAAAGAAAATATAGGTGGTTGAGATAAAGATGATAGAGAATGGAGAGGTTGAGGCATTGAAGAAAGGCTTCAAGTGGCTATAAAAACAAGCGCGAATCATGATGTTCCGAAACCCAAACTGATGGCTTAAGCATGGACAGGACTGGTCTGCCTGTTGGTAGTTTGGATTTTAATTAGATAGCCCTGTTGCTTCTTCATGATTCCCTTTGCTAAGCTTTTACTTGCCGTCAGTTGTTTTTATCAAATAGGCCCACTGCATTTAAGATCTGTATAGGTATGGTCCTTCGATGACTTCCCATATCGATGCCTCTATAATTTTTCCTATTGATATTTTTGAAAAATGCAACATCTAAAAGAACATCCCCAGATTACTGCATTAAAGGAGCAACAAATCTCCCAGGTTCTATGCGATGCCTTTGCTCATCTCTATGATACCAAGCCCCAGTTCCCAGTCACCTATCTGGCGCACTACCTCCTCAACCACTCTAAACAAAAACGAGCATAACTCGCACTCCCCCATTAAATCAAAACTAAGCAAACACTCATCCAAAACTCCAAAACGTAGGCCGAGAAACGGGTTCAAGAACGATAAAGGAAAGCTGCGGAGGATCGGAAAGTGGAGCAAAAAGATGAAGAGTTCCAAAGAACAATAGTGGAACATCCAAACCATATCGATTTACTTGAGAAATTCTGCAACTACTTGGAACAGAGATTCAAACTCACAGGAGTGTACATTGGGGAGCTCAAGAACCCGAGAAGAGTCTTTGCGGATGCTGTCGAAGATGCGGAAAACGCACACCTCGAAATCGAACAACCTAAGAGGATCGAATTTATCGTGGGCTCCGATTCACATAAGGGAATTGTTGATGCACGGTGGCTACCAGTCTAGGGTAGTGTCACCGGAATGTTATTCCAAGAGAAACCAGCAGAAGAGGAGCAAGCAGCCGATGCGGTCGGGCCAGCCGCGACAGCACAAAAAAAGAACTACATTTATGTTCCTGATGTTGTGAAAAATGACAAGATGGGCTACTTCAGGTTCCCTCGACTGGGTTGTTTCATGGCAATGCCATTAATTTACAAGTCCTCGCTGTCTGAGAGCATATTTGAGAGTGCACTCGAAGAGACATTGAGATATAACAAGGCCGTCGAGGAACAGGACAAGGAAAATGAGAAAAAGGAAGTAGAGTTCAGGGAGCTTTACGATGAGAAGTCGAAGTCAGGTGCAGAAGAGAAAGAGCTTGAGGAAATGGAGAAGAAATTTGAGGAGGAAAAGGGAGCAGTTCCCGAAGTTCCGCTACCAGTCTTACCGACAAGTTTGAAGTCCTACGTTGTGTGCCTCGATACTTTGGGCCAGGCCCGGTAGTTATCCGAACAGGAACAAGAAGATATTGCTGGCTACGTCGATCTTCTGCGTGAGAGCTGGGAAAAAACCGAACTATCATACCTCAAAAGTGACGTCGAATACCAGATTAAGTACATTCAGGGTTTCGAAATACCCATCGCTGAACACGTACAGAAGGTGGCCGAAGAAGACTAGAAATAATTGGGTCCCGACCTCTAAGAGCTCAACAAGTTCAAGGCCAACTAGAAAGAGTATAACTTCGAGCTGGATTGCTTAAGACTTGAAAAAATCAAATAGCACCTCGAAGACGACAAATACCAAGGCTACATGTAACTGTTGTTCGAGCAGCAAATCTTGAGATTCCCCGCAGTCATGCAGTGTGTTCTATACTTCTTAGGCCATACCAAAAAGGAAGTCAACTACCCTGGAACCAATATCTTGGATTGGAGAAAGGTCAAAGCCCAAGTCCTCAAGAACCCCAAAGAGGATCTGATCAGCAAGTTGATCGAGTACTCACATCGGGGACTTAAAGACAGAGAACCTCTTGCGTATGCTAAATGGAACAGACTGTTGGGGACCCTGGAAAAATACGACCTGAACAATGTGATGGTCTACAACTTATTCTATGGGAAAGTACTTAAGTATATGTTGCTGACTGCGAAGCTGAGGAGAATCGACTGTGAGTTGAGGCTTTAAAAGCAATAACTGCTCAAAAAACAAAGGTAACTCATTTTTTAATATTTCATTACGATCACAGACAAGACAAGATGGCTGAGAACGATAAAATCATCGAAGAGAGGGAGAGAGTCAGAGAGGAACAACGGAATCAGGCTAAGGAGAAGGAGGATCAAGTATTCGACTAAGAAGCATGGTAGACTCAGTACATGGAGGAACATCCTCTCGCAGAAATCGGCGAAGAAATCGTGTCAGATCTCGATAAAGATTTCGAAGAGCCTATTACGGTTAACAGTCAGGGCGTCCCGGCATCTTGACGAAGTGCATGACAGTTGTGGAGCTATAACTTTTATGATGGATACCCTTAAAAGTTTCATTCTCTATATAGGAGTATCTGGCGGGACTCATTTGGGATTGACTGCCCAAATCCTTATAGTCAATATTTATAGAATCGTCCAAAAGTATGGAGTAAAGGCTAGATGAAAAGAGAGAGTCATTTCGCCTAGAAATCCGAAGGGCTCAGAAACAACACCTCCTCCTCGAGAAGAGGAAATATTTAAAGCTGGCACTTTCCCAGCAATCTTCTTGTGACAATGCTTCTCCGTCCACCCTTTCTTCTGTTCCGCCTGATCTAGAACTAATTGCTCAGCACAAACTCACTCTCCTCAACTAAATCACGCGCTATAGGCAACTCACTCCTCTAGCTCGTCAGAGTCTTGAATTTCTCTATGATTCTTTATCTCATCATGACTAGGTAGTACTTCCGTACCTCGAAATAATGATGGATCTGTTCCGGCATCCGCTATGTGTGGATCTCTATGATAACGCCTCCCTCATCCAGAACTGGGACGACAAAACCTACGTTAGCCAGACCTTGGCCCTCAGCTATCTTGGCCTGATTTAACAGCAATAATAATGCGCAAGCCACTACAACATTAAAATCCTACGTAATCTTATGATTGGGGGAGCCTTCGATCCTGCCCTAGTGTACAGATTCGTGAATATCTTCAACATGTATATGGGTCTGCATGCGATGACTGATTTTGTGGATGTGCCGAGAGACACCCGGATCCAGCTGTTCGAGGCATTGAGGAAAGTTGCATGCACTCGTCCCCAAATAGTCAACATCCTGAACTGCGAGTATATTATGATGAGCACTCTCCGGCTGCTCGAAACCACGAATGATGCAGTTCCCATCAGTCTGATGCTCAAGTTCCTACTCAAGATAACCCTCGCAAAACCGGATGTCTTACAGCAACTCCTTCCGAAATACCCTTTATTCCTGCCCCTCATGTGCCGATACCTCAACAAATCCCATCGGGAAGTCCTAAATACGGTGTGTAAAATCCTTCACAACCTGATGTCTTTACGTGACTCGGTAGTCGTAAACGATTTGTCAGCGAATGGATCATTGGAAAGAATAGTATCTATCGCTCTTAACAACTCGGATAAAACTGTACGGCTTTCATCCCAATCAGTCTTTCTGGATGTTCTGAGTTTTGCAAGCGAGTAGGAAGCACTGGTCCTGCTGGCTGAGTACAAAGGTATGGAAGTAATAATACGGGCCTTGGAGTAAATGAACAGCCAGTAAATTAAGTTTTGTTTACTGACAACCAAACAGCTCATTACTGATGGTTCTGAGCCATTGCGGAGGACCATTTGGATGCATCTTGTGAGATGCAATGGTATAGACATCTTGGAATCGGTCCAGTAGAGACATCGAGAGGGAGAAGTGGCTCAACTCATACTCGAGGTATTAGGTGAAATCGACCAGCTCAGACAAATGGATTTCTGACCTCCCAAGTTAATCTAAATTTTATGTCTGCACCTTTATCTAGGTTTTTAAAGTCATTCATTGTTATTAGGTTACAATGAAATATGCGGGACTTGAGGTTTTGTCCATAAATAAAAATAATGAATCAACTCCAGTTCACTTCAAGGCCTCTGTAGGCATTCTTGAGTGCCAGCTCTACTCCAGTTTGGCTCACGATTTTGGGGTTACCGCCTAGGTACACAGCTCTGAATCCTCCCACTCTGATCTTGATGAGCTGGTCAGCGATCTTATCGTCGAATTGGTTATTTCCTATTAAAATTGTAATAGTGAAGTGATGATGATGGGTTTTGTTACTTAGGTAAAGAGTCTGGGTATTCAAATCGTTGTCACTGATGTCGGTAAGCATGTTATTGCTCAGATCGATGGACTGTTCAGCTGTTATCTCATTGCGCACAAACTCAGTCATGCTATTACCATCAAGTTTTAAGTCATACAGTCTGGGCAGTTTATTATCACGGAAAGAGGCGATGGTATTGTTGCTCAGGAAAAGGCTCTTCAGGAAGCTGGCCCGGAAATTAACAATTTCAGGGATTCCACAGCCAGAAGCATCGATGTTAAGGATGCTGGGAAGAGTCAAGTTTTTTATTGAAGTCAGTTGTTTATTTTTGGAAAGAGTCAGTCTTTGGAGGCTGGGGAAGTTATTGTTGTCGAAAGAGACAAGGTTGTTGGACGAGATAGACAGTTCAACCAGAGTAGACAGGTAGGACATGTTGTCGAACCTCGCCAATTGGTTCTTATCCAGTCGCAAGGTAGACAGCTTACCGAACTTGTTTTTGCCGTTAGTAGGGTCGAATTCGGTGAGATTGTTGATGGAGAGATCCAAAGTCTCAAGTGAAGTCAGGGTGTTATTGCCGAATTCGGTCATATTGTTCCCGCTGGCCTCAATGTCGGTGACACTTGATAGGTTGTTGTTAGCGAAATTTTTAGCCTTGTTGTAGTTGATACTGAGATACTCGATGCTGGGCCAGTTGACCTTTTGGAATCCAACTTCGTTGTTGTCGATCTCAAAGTGTTTAAGTTTGCTCAAGTTCAAGAATTGATTGAGGTCAGTAAAGTTATTGCTGTTGGCTTCGAGGTGTTCGAGGCTGGACATTTTGTTGCTAGCGATGTTGGTGATCGAATTCTTGGAAATCAGTAGTTCCTTGAGAGCTGGCATATTGTTAAATCCGAAATCTTAATTCTTGATGAAATTGGTGTCGATCTAGAGACGAATCAAACTAGGGAAACTACCTTGCCTGAAGGCAGTGAGTTTATTCGAGGAAACATCCAACTCAGTGATGGAGTCGAGTTGATTATCAGTGAAATCTTCGAGCTGGTTGGAGGCTAGGCTCAGACTGACCAGTTTGTTAATTCTGTTGTTAGAAAACTTCTTGATATTGTTCTCTTCGAATGAAAGACTGGCCAGTTCGGGAAGAATATTGTTGGAGAACTCGGTAATTTCGTTGTGTCGAATGTCAAGAATCGCAAGTTTGGGAATCGAAGGGGCGGAGAAGCTCGAGAGCCTGTTATAAGAGGCATTGATCGACACGAGCTCGGGGAACTGCATACCTTCGAGCGAGACGATTTGGTTGTTTGAAATATCGAGAGTCAGAATGTTGTTGAAGCCGGTGGCAACAAACGTAGTCAGCTTGTTGTTGCTCAGGTCGAGTTCCTTCAAACCTGTCATCACGTTGTTATTGAAGTTAACTAGGAGAGAATCTTCGATAACCAGATTTCTGAGCGAAGGAACATTATTGTTGGTAAAACTAGCGAGGTTGGAAGAACTGAAGGTTAGTTGAGCCACATTAGGGAGGTAGTTGGTATCAAACTTGTTCAGCATGGGGTTGCCGCCGATCAGGAATTCACTGACTTTTTCGAGATTATTTTTTGTGATTTCGGTCAACCGGTTGTCGCTAAGATCAACGAAGAGGGCTTCACGCAGGGTGATGTCCTGGAATTTAGAGAGTTTGTTGCCAGACAGATCGAGTCCGGTCAGAGCAGCGAAGTTATTGCCAGTAAATGATGTAAGTTAGTTTCCTTCGATATTCAGGGAGTTAAGTTTTGGGAGGGAGTTGTCCTGGAAGCTGTTGAGAGAATTGTCAGAGACATCGAGACTAACAAGTTCAGGTAGGATTTGTTTGTCGAACGTGGAAAGCATGTTGCTCGAGAGATTCAAGCTAGAGACCAAAGGGGCCGACAGATTGAAGTTATCAATTAGGTTGTTCTGAAGCTGGAGTTCTTTCAGTTTTATGAAGTTGCTGGTGAACTTCTTGAGGTTGTTCTTTTGGAGATGGAGGACCTCGAGGTTGGGCAGGTTTTGTGAAGTGAAGGTCGTCAGCATGTTGTTGCCGATGTAGAGCTTGGATACATTCACAGGAATTCCACCTTAAACTGAGGTGATGGTTCCGTTGGATAGGTCCAGGACCTCAACTGCAGTCAACACATTTCCTGCGAAAGTATTAGTCTGCATGGTACTCAGATTGAGGGTTTTGATCTTAGGGATGGTATTTCCCGAGAAGTCTAGCATGACATTGACGTCATTGTCTGCGAAGACGAAACTCTCAATATTGGAGAGTACATTGTTGGAGAAGCTATGGATTTTGTTGGCTGTGACATCGAGTCTAGGGATATTGGGCAAGAAATTAGAGTTGAATTCTGCCAGATCAGGGTTGTCAGTAATGTCAAGGTAGGTGAGCTTGGGGAAACGATTGTTGGAGAAGGTTTCGAGTGCATTATCATCTACGAGTCATTAAAATAAGGTGTAAGAAGTAGTTCAATATGATAAAAATAAGAGTTCAAGTCTAATTGAAAAGGGTATTTATTAGTCAATGAAGGTTAAGTACTTAAGGTCAAACTCTGGAGTGTGGGGATCTGGTTTCCAAAGTATTAGTTGACCATGTTATTGCTCAGATCGAGCGTCAGCACGATAGCTACTTGTGAGTTTCCCAGTTTCTGAACCTCAGGCACGAATATCTTGAGTCTCGTGAGTTCAGTCTCATTGAAGTAGAGCTCCTTCTTTAATTGTTTTGCCAACAACTCTTGTTCCCATTAGTCGATTACAATTTGAAGGGTATCGATCGCCTTCTGGTATTTGTTCATGGCGGTGATGTTGACCTAAGAAGTGGAATTGGGAAACAACACGATTGACGATAATATGATGAGAGTGTACCGCGAAGATGACCATAGAAGCGATGGCCAGGAGGAAGACGACAACGAAGATACCAAGACAGAGTCTGAATCGCTTCTTGGTGGAGTTGGCCTCGATGGTAGAGTCGATGAGTCTTTACTACATCTTTTAGCTCATTGGAGAGTGCAGGAGATAAAATATCCAAAGTATGTATTATTATAAACTATAAATATATGCATTGCCTCATCATCAGATTTCCTGGTAATAAACAGCATACTTAGCTATTAGACTTTTAAGGTAGACCTGCGTCAATTATGCTATCGTGCCAGTGCATGGTTCAATTTATTTAAATAGCTAAGCTGCTGTCATCAAACCAGAAGGACACTTAGGGATATTAAAATCCCTCTATTGCGCGCCACACTACTCGCCATTTCTCACTTATTCACTCGGAATCCGTTATTCATTGTCGTATACTTCAGACTCACATTTTCCTTCGTTCCTTTCTTGTACCACTCCTTCAGAGTCACTGATCTTTCTCTGCGACCCATCTCGCAATTATGGCTAGGACTCACCTTTGTTTGCGTATACCCCATCCCTGCTGGTTGCAAGTCCATCGTAGTTCTACGATTGTACTTCTCTAACCGATTCTACAATACTCTAATATACTCGCTCATCTACTGCATCTTGGCCTCAGCACTACGCTTTTCTGCGAGTTCCGAACACTTCAATTACATGTTCCTCAATACTTTCTCGAAGTGGGTTATCCTACGATTGATGACTATGCTCCACTCTTTCATCTTGCCTTCGACCCTCCCTTGGGCTTCATGAAGTAACACCTATGAATGTCTAGCAAGTGCCTTCTTGATTTCTTGAAGCTGTAACTCAGCATCAGGCGAGTGGTTTGCTTTTGCATTTTTCTAAACATCTTTGCCAGTTATTTCCTGCGCTGGAGATTTTGTATTGATAGTATTAGGGTTGCTATTCTAATGGTTGCCAGACGGGTTGGAAAAGCTGAGCCCACTCGTAATGAAGTAACTAGATTTCGAATGATCCGCGAAACTCTTGGGTAGAATCTCACTGATTTGCTAGATTGTCGCGCCGTGCTTCTCTGAGTAATTTAGTTCTTTGATGGCTTCGAGAATGAGCCCAAGGATTCCGTTGGCTTTACACTTTCGTCGAAGTATGCGTACGTCGATTTGATTATCGCTCCTGACCTCCAGGAACTGTTTGATCTTGAGACAGATGTCCTGGACGATGGGTTCTTCGAGATCAGCCCACAGGTCAGAATATTCCCTTCTGATAATATCTAGAAATGCTCGAAAGGGAATGAGGGTGTAGTGGTTGTGAAAGAAAGAGTTGAGGAAGGAGTCAACCTCATTGACATCTGCACTTTGCATTTGCGAATCGAGAAGAATGCCGAACTGTTTTATAATGGCTGGTGACTCCGAGCCCTGGTGAGATAAAAGGGGAATAATACTTACGAGCTAACGGACAAGAATCACAAACACAAATTAAGCATGCCTATTTCTCATCTGCCCCGAAACCCTCAATAAAAACAGATATCACTCGAATTTAATTCTTCCAAATAAACGAGCCAAAAGGGTCAATAGTCCCCAAATACAAAATATAAGCCGAATTTCATTGCATCTCATTTTCTTTGATAACTGATCAAGAACTATCCTAGAACCTTTATAGGATCTGATGGCTTCACTCTCGATATCATCATCAGGCCTTATTGCAGTACCTCATGCAACTCCTTACTAAAGTACTAGTGGGTGCTTATTCCTTTTGAGTAACGCGATTTCATCTCGTTAATCTTACGTGCTAGCTATTAGTTCCCCACCTTTTTCTAGCCTTACTTGCTACTAATATTACTGGAGTTGCTGGCTTTGTTCTGATCTAAGCTGGTCTCCTGGTGACTTGTTGTGGTTCGGAGCCACTCTCCTTAGGCTTAGATATAGAGTTTGCCGACTTATGTATCTGGTTTACCCGCGTCTTTGAGGCTGAGTTCATATTTCTTGGCGGAAAGGGTGGTAGTATCAATGAGAGAGGTGGCTAGGATATGCTCGATTCCCTGGGAATCCTTTTCGCAGAGCATGACTCTTACTGTCTTCTGGTCAGTGATGGTGAGCTGGAAAGATTGGTTCCATTTAGGGTTAGTTCCTTATGCTAATTTTACATTACAAAATATGAAGGGAATTTTTGTTACAGAAGATGGGGGTAGTAGAAAGAGACGGCGTCCCGTCAGCCTCGATCTTGATGTAGGTATCTTTCTTGTGGGCTGAGTCCGACTTCAACAGTGCCTCGATCACATACAATTTGAGGAACTTCGCTGGTATTATATTTTTGTCGTTGATCTCGATATCTTTTTCTTGCGGCACCTCCCGCCCCACCTCATACAGTCTGACAATGCAATGTCCTGTTTTCCCCGCCTTGCTGCTCAGAAGTTGATAGCTGTTCTTGGTGTTCATGTTCCTATCGATGTTTACCGTCGTACATCCATACGATGAAAACTTTTTATTGCTATCCTCTTGCCAGGCCTCGACGTAGATATTCTCTTCCCCTTCAGATTTGACTTCGAAAAGTTGATTCCATTTGGGGTTGTTTGCAGCTTGGTCTATGATGGTTTTAGTCTTGAAATTGGACTAGCCGATCTTGGCGATCAGGAAGAGTCCATGCACTGCAGCTTCAGAGGGTCGCTCTATAGTGGCTGATACGAGTTCCATTTTGAAGGTAAAAGAAGGGAGTTTCTTTTCGAGCTTTTTGATTGAAACACCGATGACTCCTACTTTTTTGTTTTTGGCGTCTATGAAATCTAGTTTGAGGTCTTGTTAACTGGTTTAGAAGGGTATTTTGGCTGATGCGTATGGCTTGTCCTTGATCAGACACTACACTAATATTTATGGTTAGGTCGAGCGTTCCAGGATTGTTTCGGCATTGTAGAATTGTTTTTAAGGGTTTGCTAGTATATAGGGTCTGAGGATCTTTTCGGACTTGCCCCAGGTGATTTTGAAAGCCGGGGGCGTATCGGAGTCGAGTCTGCCGGATTGAAGGAGGATTCGGTGGTAAGTGTTCTTGGTCTTCATTAGGCTTAGTAAGGAAATAAGGTACAGTATTATAGAATACTATTGGATGAACGGCCCAAGTGTTTGGATTGGTATTACTTGGGACAGACAATAATAGAGGGACGATGGTGGATATTTGAAAGTAGAACTGTAGTTTCATGATTTTCTCAAGGAAGCAGGCATATTGGTAGTGAAAGCAGGGAGAAAGAAGAGGCAAGGGTTGCGTTAGGTGCGTTTATGCTTACACTACTTTTGAAGGAATGATATGTTAATACTTACAAGAGAAGACACCATACTCCCTTCCTGTTGCTGCTGCTCATCATAAAATTGCTGCATATAATTATTGATAATATTCTGCATAACCAATTTATAGTCCTCGTCCTTTCTGCTCCCGAACACCTCCATTTTCTACTCCTAATACTATTCTGTCCCATAATCGCCCTCGCCCACTGCTACTCTCCACTCAATAATGCATGTTCACACCCTCTCTACCGAAGAGTCAGACCATACCCCTTTCCACGAACACACACATCACATGTTCCTCCACAGTCCCGCTGCCGATAAACACCACTCTGAAGCCAACTCCCCAGTCCACAGGCTCCGCATTCTCTGTTTTGGCCAGTTTGGCATTGGCAAGTCAGGCTTCCTCGCATCCTACTCCAGTCCCCTCGATCCTGAACTCCGACCGCTGAAATCTAACGAAGATACCTGCGAAGTATACATCAAAATAATCAGATAGGAGTTACCTCCACGCAGGAAAATCCAAACCATTGGGGTAGAGTTCTATGAGTTGTCTAGCACCTGCAATCTAGAGTACTACATGTGTTATCTAGAAGATGCCCTTTTCACGCGTCCTCTGCAAGATTCTGCTGCTTCTCCCCAATCCCCCACTATCCATCTCGCCTCGATTTCTCGGGAGAGGCGCCACTCTCTAAAGTCTCGTGTACATCTTGAGGAGTAGTCAGGAGTGACCCTATCTCCGAGACCCTGTCGAGATTCTCCTGAGTAGGCACAGTCGCCTCGAGAGTGGACTCATAACGCGATGGATGCTGACAACCAAGGAACAGTTTTTGACGGACTGATGTTCTTTTTCTAAGTGGGTCAGCGAAATATCAAAGACAACATGATTAGCTTTGTTCGGAAGATTTTCAGAACACGCAGAGTCTTGGACTAACAAATCTGGGATATCCCTATCATGCTGATAGGGCTGAAGAAGGACAAGCTGAACCATACCGACTTTATCGCAGAGCAGGCGCGGGTGGCCAGCGAGCTCAGACATGTCCTGAACAAGCCAAGCATTTGCTACTACGGCACCGACTTTTCTGAAGGTGGCTCCAAAAAAGATATAGACTGTTTCGTCAATAGCATATACAACTGGAGGCTGCAGGGCTTCACTGACTACAAACAATACTGCATGCCTATGAGTTACCGGTGCATGTACGACCTCTACTACGCCAAGGAGATGGTAGAGGCATTCTGGAGTTCGAGCATCGGTAATATCCTGTCGAGGTTGCCGATTTACTCATCAAAAGATACGACGGCAGCTGGGAAATCGACCCAGGCTGTGGGTGAGGCTCGTAATATGAGCCAGAACTGAATCTAGAATGTTTTAGTCGATGGAAAACTGTATTTTATAAAGAAGCTAATGCACAGAAGGCTATACAGTGTGATATGACTATTGTTTCTTCCTTTATTTTGGTATGCAGAACATATCTCCTGCTCTGACATCATAAGTTTATCTCAATTGTGGTTTTAATTCTGGCGGGCACTCTCTGCTGCTCTTCAATCGCTGGATCTTTCCAGATCTTGCTATCGGGGTTGGAACAGAGATCTTTTTAGGATCTTTCTCATGGATACTGTACCGCGAATGCACCCCTCCAACATCTTCTTCTCGGCTTCATTGAGTTTGTCCTTTAAAGCCACCATTATCCATCGTACAGGGTCATCCAGACTGCTGCTGTTCCTCTTGTTCTCGATATCTTCCTCCATACTTGTAGCTATCGGGTTACCGACTAAGGAGACTGTGCCCATATAATCTCGGTGGATTCTAGTATAGTTTCTGGTCACCAGAAGGGAATGCAGTTTTAGAGCCCTTTGGACTTCGACAGTATCCAAGTACCAAGATTAGATCATTTCAAGAAGACTCTGGTACTCCAAAAACAGAGAGTGCATTAGCAGAAATACCAGCTTCAGACTGATGTATAAAGGGTCAATCGGTATTCTCCGGATTTCGCAGACGATCTTGATCTGGCCCAGGCACTTACTGAACTCAACCAAGTCGAAGTTAACTAGGGCATAGTCCAAGGAGTACCGCAGTACTTTCAAGGTGAAGTTGTTGTTGATGTGCTGGACGTGCAGATCTTGTCTCAAGGATTTTAGCTGGTCTATTATATGTTTGTAGTCGGCATTCGGGTCTTGAGCCATGCGACAGAGATGAGCGAATGCCAGCTTAAGAGTCTACTCGTTTCTGATTTCTTCTTCCATCTGCGTATGGGTTATCCTCAGAAAGGGTTTGAATATTTCGCTGTTCGTGCCTTTTAGAGGGACATGTTCTTCAGTTTTCTGTGAGTTTTTCTAGAGCCAATAGGCATTAATGGATGCACTGTGATTTTCAGATCGCTATCTCTTCAAATTGTTTTGTGTATTGAGTTTGCTAAATCTGAGGGACATGTAACTCGGTTGTTACTAGGTTTGGCCACTGCTATTGGCGTTGAGGGCGATAACGTTATTATGGTTAGTTTGCTGTAGTTTCTGGGTATGTGTGAGGGAGTTGAGCCTGATGTTGAGGACGGTGGGGGATTTGGTTTGATTGAGATCCAGGGCCAAGGTGGAGTGTTGTGTGGCGTGTAGGCGATCGTAGAGCGATGACATTGGGTTCGAATCGTAAGACAATTGTTCAAACCTAAGAATGCAAATTTTACTAAATGATAGTATGTTTGATGAGCGTCCAAACATTTATGATATATAAAAGCCTGGTCCCACCCAGTATTGCTTCTTCTTCTCTATATTTAATTCTAAATAAGTCAGGCCGGAATTAGGGCTCGCACTCCTGAGCATCAATCACTTCTGCAATCTTATGATAGTCCCACATTACAGAAACTACAATTACCTAATATAACAACTACACCCATCGAAACTATGGACCCCCTGTAGGATCGCGAACTCACCTACGAAGTCATCTTGAACAGAGCAGTCGATAAGTGCCTCAAATCTGCTATGCAACACAGCAAGACAACACGGCTCGCACAGCAAGATCTGGGTGCTACAAATAATTGCATCAGGAGAGTGATCGCCTGCACGAAAGTGGGAGACCAGTTATTATCGATGTCTGCTGAGGCAGAACTCAATCTTCGATGATGATGGCGTAGCAAAAGGGCGTGCAGATAAAAGTGAGATAGTACCGAACCTCGCACGCTTTTGACTTACAATCTGTATTTGCCTGACCGTGGATATTTCTGATTAACAACAGAAAGGATTGTTTAAAAAAGCAGCACTCAAGTCATATCAAATCAGAAATGTCAGCCGGAAAATCATAGGTCAAGGAGTACATTAAGTAGATATCCTTTCATACAACTACCTGCTGGTTCTTGCTCATGTTCCTCATAAAAGAGGATGCCCCCCTTTTCAGGGATAGAGCCTAAAGCTGCTTCTTCTTCAGTGGGTCAGACTCTTATTTGCCCAGAGGTACGCACAAAGATTTCTCGGGAATGGATTTGGCCAGCAGGTTCACCAATAGACCGATGCTCCCGAAACCGATGCTGATGAACCACTGTTTTACCGTCAGTCCATAGTACGCGTAAACCCCGAAGGCCAAGGACCCGAAAGTCACTAGAAGGAGTTGGAGTAGGATGATGATCCCGACGATGAGCAAGAAGAGTTCATTACGCATGATGCCTTCGAAGATATTTTTCTGTGAACATTAATATGTGATTAGAATATAGTGTGATTTGATTATTGTTACCTCGTCGTTGAGCTTACGGGAGTTGAGGAAGTTGAAGACTTGGAGCATTACGAAAGTGTTGAAAATGAATGTGAAGTGTCGTGAAAACACGTGGTAGGTGTTGTAGACTGTCATGTAGTCGTCATCTCCGCTCACATAGTAGAACCGACCGCTGCGAACTGTGCCGCCAACGACTCCGTTCAAGTACTTGTAGGATAAGAGTCCGTTTGGGGAAAGTACGTCATCAAAGGAATCTGCCTCTTCAGGAATAAATTGTTCGCCCGCGAAGACCAAAATTATAATGATGATGAACTGTAGCAGGGCCTGAGCGATGATGTGTTTGAACATCTTCTTGGAAATGATGTATTCGTCACGCTTGTGAGGTGTTCGGTCGAGTAGTTCTTCGGTGGGAGGTTCGGTAGCCAGTGCAAGGGAGGCCAGGGTATCCATGATTAGATTGATCCAGAGCATCTGGATGGGCTTTAGGATCTCTTGCTTGATGACTGCGGCTCCTACCAAAGTGATACCAACTGCCACGATATTGACGGTTAATTGGAACTGGATAAATTTTTTGATTGAGTCGTAGATATTTCTGCCCCACATGACAGCCTTCACGATGGAATTGAAGTTATCGTCAAGGAGGATGATCGCGGCAGCCCCACGTGCCACTTCAGTTCCATTGATGCCCATAGCAAAACCCACGTCTGCCTTTTTGAGAGCAGGAGCATCGTTAGTACCATCGCCTGTCACAGCGACCACATTACCGAGCTCCAAAAGGCCCGTTACTAGTGCATACTTGTCTTCGGGTCTGGACCGAGCAAGCACGTCCAATTTATCGATAATCTTCCTAAACTCATCTATATTCTTAACGGAGTCGACTCTTAATTTCTTTCCGTTCTTCTCTGCCAGAGCAGCCTCTCTTTCGCAGTCGCAGACAGCTATTTGGCACTATTTGCATACCACTCCTCCGATTCTTTCAATGAACTCAGCTCCTTCCATGACTATTGAGTCTTTCTCGTCCTGGATAATACCCACTTCTTTGGCGATTGCTTTGGCTGTTACGATATTATCTCCCGTTACCATGCGTACCTTAATGCCTGCCTTTCGGCATTTTACGATAGCGTCGGGGACCTAAGGTCGTGGTACGTCCTTGACTCCCAAAATAGCAATCAGCACAAGCCCTGACTTCTCGATATTGAAGACTCCCTTTTCGTCTTTATCAACCAGATTTTCGTCCTTCACGGGTTTGTAGGCCATACACAGAGTTCTGAGGGACTCTTCTGCCATGGTGTTAATAGCGCTCAACATGTGGTATTTTATGTCATTGTTGATCGTCTCGACTTTACAGGTTTCTTGGTTAAGCCAATAATTGCAAGATTCCAACACCATCTCACTAGCGCCCTTAACGAAAATACAGCGTTCACCCTTATAGTTGAAGACACTGCTCATGCGCTTTCTCTTGGAACTAAAGGGGATCTTCATGTCAGTGGGGTTCTGGTCTCGGATAGTTTCATACCTGAAACCAAACTGGTCCATTAGCTTGAGGATAGCCTGTTCTGTGGAGGATCCTTTGGGTTCAGGTCGGAGGAGAGCAGTTGAGTTGACACATGCTGATACTTTGAAGATGTCCTCAAATATAGAAGGCATATATTCTGAGACTTCTAGTTTTTCTTTATAATGGTCGAAGTTCTTCCTTTTGCCGTTCCAATAGCTTGTCAGAGTCATTTTGTTCATCGTTAGAGTGCCAGTTTTATCGGAACAGATTGTATTCGCCCCACCCATCGTCTAACAAGCCTCCATTCTCCTGACGAGGTTATTGTCTACCAGCATCTTTTTAACCGAGAATGCAAGAGATAGCGTGACAGCCAGTGGGAGTCCCTCAGGGATAGCAACTACAATGACTGTGATCCCGAGAATGAAGTAGTTGAGGATCTAGACCAAATCTATAGAAGTGTCCCAGGTTGGATTAATCGCTTTCTCGATTCCGAATCTAATTAGCAAGATAATGACGATAGCGACAGCAGAGAATAGACCGAACTTTCCGATGTCTTCAGCGATCTTTTCCAGCTTCATTTGAAGAGGGGTTGCTTTGGCCTAATCTTGGCTCAGCAAAGCACGAATCTTGCCGAGACAACTGAGGTCGCCGACCACAAGCACTATCATCTTTCCTTCTCCAGTCAAGATTCTTGTGCCGCTCATCAGAATAGGAGACGGGACAGTATGCTTTCCAGCTGTGTTCTTTTCGCCACTGTCGACAATCTCCTGATACTTTTTTATGCATTTTTCGAAGATATTCTTGGCAATGGGGTCAGTCTCACCTGTCATGGCACTCTCATCAGTTGTGATTTCGTTAGCCTACAAAAGATACCCGTCGGCTGGTATTTACATCCCTTCATTTATTTGCACGACATCACCCGTCAATACGTCATCTTGATGGATTTCCAATAGAATTCCCGCTCTTCTAAGTGAAACCTTTTTGCGACTATCGGCCACGCTGTTGAGTTTGAGGAACTGCCTTTATTTCTGATAGTCGTTCGCAGCAGTCACAGTCGCACAGATCATGACTGCCATGAGGACTGCGAAACCCTCGATCCACGCTACACTCCGATGATCAGGCTTAGCTGTGCTGACCTCAATAGTAATGGACAGAATACTGGCTACGATAAGGATTCTGAGAGTGAAGTCCTCTAGAGCCGCGCAGAAGAGCTTAAAAAACCCCGGGGGTTCTGCCACTTCCTTTCTATTTGATCCGAAAGCCTCGATTCTCCTGGTCAGATCTTGCTAGTCTCCATGTATGCCATCCTTGTTGTGGGTGAGGAGACCTGTGGGAATAGATAGATGTGATGAGGAGAATACCTTCTATGAGCAACTCGGTGGGATGGTTATCGAGTGCCTTGAGGGCTTCGATTTCTTCTGCAAAGGTCCTGTTCTGGCAGGCGGAGACGACATCAACAAGAAGTTATTTTTTGATGGAGAATTGTTTCATAGTTTTAGGAGGTGTCTACGTTGTTTCTTTCTCTCCTCTGTGTATATATTTGGAATTGATATTTCGGAGATGTTCTATTAATATGTATACGGCATTTTATAAATAGATCCTATTATTTATTCTCATACGTCCTCCATATAGAAGCACACATCAGATTCTTTTCCAATTCTGCCTTCCAGTTTGTGGACCAAATTAACATCCTTATTCCAAGTTACAACTCTTCTGGGCCCACCCACCACAGTCTGGCTGACTTGGCACCAACGTAGCCACCCAGCACCCCTCCGTCCCTTCGGCCTGCCCACCTGTGCAGCTGGACTGTGTTGGCTGGGAACCTCACACAACCTCTTTGGAGTCTGTTCTTGTTCCATATGCCATGAAATATAAATGAAATTCCAAATTGTATCTGGATGATGAACATAGGATTCAAAGGCCAGACTCTACAGCCTAGTCTAAAATACAAATAATTTCATAATTCTGTTGTTTTAATTTTCTGCAGCCATTTATTTTAATGATCATATCTTCATTCACCTCGATAACCATATAATATGTTCCCATCATTCCAGCTAACCCTCCTCTCCATGTCATCTCAACCTTCCTACCACCCCCTGCCGTTCCAATCCACATAGAACTGTCAGACATTCGACGGGACATTTGCCTCGATGCCCAATCTCTCGATTTTTACAGCTTTTGCGTATGCTCTGGTTCCTCTACTATTTCATGATGGATTTATTCGATCGGAGATATGCCGATATGCCTGCCGAGGGTCTGAGGGCCCATGGCAATGTCTGGCAGCAGCCCTGATATATGGGATATCTATAAAGAATGCAACTAGCTACGAAATGATGGACTCCTTGTGCATATACTTAATTGTGGTTGACTATAGTTTATATTTTTGGAAGATAGTTCCGCATGTATTGTTATAAACTAACATAACATTCGATAGTTCTGGAAGGAAGATACTGATGTTATCAGGTGTAGTGCTCGGGTTGTCCTTGCTTCTTCGCGTAGATTTGGAGTCTCATAGCACCCGGGCTGTTTTCATGCTCGCTACAGTCACACCCCCACCGTTGCTATTGTTATTACTGTTATTGTTGTTCTTCCTCATAATTTACTCCAAAACCATGTTTTTCTGCTGTTCCAGCTTGTCCATGTTCATCCGGGTATACGTCCTCTCCACCGTATTCTCTCTCTTATCCACCACTCGGCCAGATGACTAGCCCTATCCAACTCCGTACACTGATTCTTCTTCCAGGTTCACGAATATCCCTTTACGGAACTGATCTTCCATTTAGTTCCATTCGCTCGCAGCGAAGGTAGAAGCTATTGAGTTTTAGAGCTTCCAATCAGTATGGTTGTGTGTCGAGATATCGGAGTACATGTTCTGGATGTCTGCGATGATATGTTAGAATGGTACTGTATTGAAGAGGGTGTGAGCCTCTATGGCTGTGAGTTCGGAGTTATCGATTTCATGGGTCGTTGCTAAGTAATCCTTCATGTAGCCTCGGAGGACAGCATCGGTGTCTGATTTGGATGGAGTTGTTCTGAACTAGACAACTCGGGGCTGTTATTACTATAGAGTGCTGGCATGCATAAGTGAAGGACTCTAGAATTCGGGTTAGTCTTTGAGGGTGGACATCCTGTAGTAGGGTTGTTTGAGCTTGTGCTAGAAAGGATGCACGTTACAGGATTTGGGGTTCATCTCCCTCCACACCCTTTTTTCGAGGATGAGTTTCGGCTAGACGCAGAATTTTAGTATTTTGGGATATTGGGTTTCTTGCCCTGCTTCTAAAAGGTACTAGATGTCGCTTCCCAGTTTATCTGCCATTTCCTGTCTCGTGAGAAGCTTGAACTCTATTTTCTTCTCCCACCGCAGATTGTACTTGTCCACGTGGTTCAGCCTTTCAAACATATCCACGAGGTTGTCAGTCAGATATTTGTGTTGAGCTTAGCGAAACCAATCTTTGTACTAGTACTCCCGCAAGCTATGGTGTGGGAAGAATGTGATAACTGGTTTGATGTTCCAGATTGGCGAGTCTTCCACACTAAATTCTTTCAGAAAAACATCAATTTCCTGCTGTCGATCGTAATCTTTCAGGTTGTTGTTCCAGTGTCGGGTGATCGAGGTGAAGATCTCGAACCTTTTGACTTGGGTCTGGTTGATTTTCTGTTTATGAGCAAGTGAAGAACCGTACTGGATCGAGATCAAGTCCCCCATTTCCTCATAGAGTGCACCGTAGTCTTTGAAGAGTCTTTCGTTGCGACAACAGTCTTCAAAGCTGATCTACTCTTTCAATAACTTACGTATCTGGATCTGCAGCGCCAGTTAGCCGACAACTTGCTGGAAAGAGTTCGTCCTATCCAAACAATCCACGCAGTTTGATCTAATGACGCCGTTCTGCAATTCCACGTTCTGGGAGTAGTCGGAACGTGAGTTATTGGAACAGACAAACAAGCCTGTTTGTGAGATGAAATGGTAAGCCAGCATTTTGGTCTTAGCAAGAAAGAGGGCCTTGTCTGCACGGAGGTTGGCCTTCATGTCGATATGGATGTAATGAATTTGATCTTTTTATCGCATGTCGTTTTTCCTAATAAACTCCATGCTCTCTGCGAAACTGTCGCATAGCAGTGTTTCTCGGGGAGTGTTTTCGAGTTTCTTCATAAGATTCACACAGTACACATGTTTGCCGTATCGAGTGACTAGGTCTTACATATGCTTGCGCGTGGCCGTGAAGAGGGGGTCCGAGTTTATCAGCTAGATGGGAGGTTTGGCGACCAGAAGGCTGGGCTGCTGCATCCAGTAAATAGGCGCCGAGCCACGCACCTGCACAAATGAAGTACATATGGGTTTGGTGTCCTGGGAACTGCTATGGTTGATGACTATTTGCTCGGTCTCCACAAAGTTGGCTACGAATCCATACTCGTTCATCCCCCGCTTGATATACCTGGTGCCCGCATGGTGTCTGGATCTGCGGGAAATCACTATTATGTTGAACCTTGTGCCTTTTGTTTTTACGTCTAGAACAGTATGTTGTGAAGGAATGAATGCATCGGATTAAATATCTCTTACTTAGTTGTTTGCAGTAACCGTGCACCATCGGGATTAACCATTTCTTCCGAGACACCAGCTCTTCGAACTCTTCGACGAGGTTATGGTTCCACTGGAACACCTCGCAACAACCTCGAATGCTCTTGGCCTGGCTAAAATGGCTCCGAGAATCCTGGATTTTGGACTCCAAATTGCTCTAAAAGAGAGCCACTGAATTCTTGATCATGTTGTGAGCGAGAGTATTGGTGAGATCGTATGTGTAGGAGTAGTAGAAATTCTCCAACTTGTATCCTTGGAGGAGTTCAAGATACTTATGCTCTTCAGCTTTGGAGTCGTCGTTGCGAGTCTAGAACAACTGCAGGATGCCTACTTTCTTGACTAGGTTGATTTTGTGGCGTCCGATCTTTGCTATTTTCTCACGTTATTAAATGTATAGGAGGTAGTAGCCTTGGAGGAAGCGGGTGAATCCGATAATGCCGTGAGTCTCTATGGTTTCGCATTCGGAGAGTTTCTTGACATTGTTTTCTATTTCTAGCTAGGCCTCGTCTTCCTTCAGCGAACCCCTGATCTCGAACAAGAGTTAGTGGAGGGGCTTTTCTACTTCTAGATTTTTAGCTTTTCGGATGATGATGACGGAGTAGTCATTAGAGGTAGAGTTGTAGCCGACTAAAACAAACTTCTATGCAAGATAAATGGGTGTGATATTTAGGAAAGCATTACGCCGTGTCTGTCTTTGATGATTCGAACCTTTTTGAAGGAGGAATGGCAGTCGTTGAGGGGGTACTCCAAATTCATAGGGCCGATCAAATATTGGATGGATCCTGTTTTATGTTGTTTCTCGTCTTTGGAATAAAAACCACAATTAGCTCGCAAATATTAATCCAACTAAGCAATCACCATCGTCACCAGCATCGTCATAAGGGCTCGAATTGGAACTCTAAAAAGTAACCCCCAACCATCTCGATTCTCTAAAATACCGTATTAACACTCAATAATACATAGACATAGATGAGTTCACTCCCTAAAATACCAATGCCATGCGCTATACTATTCACAGCATGCGCAAAGCTTCGCTTATCTCTTTACTCCGTAGTTTTAGAGTCTTGTTGATTTGGTTCAAGTCTATTGTCGTCATTGTTCCGATGATATTGTGGCTATTCCTGCTATTACCAATCGCCCGTTCAGTAGTTCCGTCTTCAGTCTTCTTGCGTTTCTGTGTCTGTTTTTTCTGGAGCATCTGGACCAGTTTTTGCTGTCCCTTGAAATCGTGATCCAGTTTCTTGACATTAATGCTTGAGTGCTGGCTCCGGATCCTTGAGTAGAGCTACTGGTTCTCTTTCCACATCTCTGTGAGTTGTGCTTTGCGACGATTGAACATACAGTTCAGGTGGTTTTTCTTGCGATTCTATTGGAGCTCGACGTTTTTGTGGATGGATCGGAACTGCCCCGATGGAAGTTGGGAGTGGTATTTGGAAGTGTTTGCGGTGGAGCCGAAACAGCTGGGCAGCAATGAAGAGTGTTATTTATCGATGTAGGCATCAGTGGAACTGCGGGGCCTAGAGATGATGAGAGGCTGGGTCTGCATTTGGGAATCGAGGGAAGGCAGTCCGGAAGGGTGCATGGGTATTGATTTGGCGGGAATATATGTATGTCTGAAGCCAGCTCAGAGAAATTAACAGTAAAATTTATATGTATGTGTGTACCTCTTTTCTCGAGATGTTTAATTGTTTTCGGCTTTGTTAGCGAAGAATTTTTAAGATTGTCTTTTGGACTCCACCCATTTTGAAAAGCAGAGAAAAAGGGGGTTGGGGTTGGGGTTGGGGTTGGGGGGGTTGGGGTTGGGGTTGGGGTTGGGGTTGGGGTTGGGGTTGGGGTTGGGGTTGGGGTTGGGGTTGGGGTTGGGGTTGGGGTTGGGGTTGGGGTTGGGGTTGGGGTTGGGGTTGGGGTTGGGGTTGGGGTTGGGTTGGCAATGCTTGCGATTGCTGCCTGTGTCAGTCCAAAACTATCGTTGAAAGGGGAGTTCGACCAGATAATTCCCAGTCCTGGTTGGATGAAGAAGCCTAGGTCAACCAGAGAACAGTCCGAGTTCGGCATGCTGCTGCAAGGTTTGACACCGAAATCTAAAAAAGGTCTGAAACTCTACGTTTGCGACATCGCCTTTTTCGAAGACAGCCAACCAGTCACTATTTACTGTACCTCACAGAAGGATCTACGGGTGAAAAAGCTACAAACGATTCTGACATTGGGAGGCTGCGAGGCAACCCTACAGCGACGCAGAAATAAATACATCGAAGATATCAAAACCAATGTCAGGAAGAAGGCCAACAGTCTGCAGGTCGAACAGGAAGTGCATGAGAAGTATGAGGAAAGCTGTATTGCCTCCGTATTTGTTCGAAGGAGCCCCTGGGGACCAGATCCGTACAATCAGTCCTGGTTATAAAAAAACTGATTCTTTTTCGCGATTCCCGTAGCGAGCTCCAGACCCAACCACGATGGCTAAGATTCAGAACACAGCAATACCCAAAATCAGGACTATCTTATCAAGTACTACGGTCCGAATTTCTTCCAGCAGATCAATGAAAATACCTTCAAAATGCTATTCGCAACAGCGAAGAACAAAACCCAATCCCAGGCTTCCCCCGTTTCAGAATGTGCAGTACGTATCAAGCATTATAAGGCCTTTTCACGCACAGAAAGGAGTACTGCTCAGTGAGTACCATGACTCGTTACACAAAAAGCATCCCTATGCGGAAAGAGCGTAACTCTAGGCATCTATCCTGAATGAATAAATCAACAAGTATGATGAGCGGTACGCTGATATCGATAATTTTGATGATGAAGCCGATTCTCTGAAAGAGAAATCGTTGGAGGGACTATTTATTCAACATGACCTGCAGGATTGTAATGTATGTACGGAAGTCTTTAAAAATCCAGACATTAGACATACGGTTGCGATGGATCCTCAACGAGGCCAATGTCCCCTACCTTATTGATGTTATCGACTGGTACTACGAGAGTGACATAGAACGTAGGCTGGTACTGCCTGCTATCTAGAGCATACTGAACCAGGGAAGTGACCCAACAGTCAACCCGTTTCTGACAAGCATCCATCATAACTAATCCTACTTTGTGGATACATACAATAGTCTGGGCAAGTCTCAACCTAATCCCTCTCAACCCCCCAACCCCTCGCTGCATGAGGAGCAAGCTAATTTGAAAAAAAAAACATGAAATTCGATAGTAAAAGATTGAAGAAAAATGTATAGCTCCTTTCTAATAGAGCTTACCTGAACAATAGTGATTGTTTTGTGAGTACAGAAACCGCCAGAATTCAGGACTACTCACGGATTGTGTTCTAGAAGAACTTGCGATCAGGGCTTCGACGATTATAAAGTGAGAACAGCCAGGAAAATCCTCCCCAGCGACTGGGATCCTATGCTAGTCCATCCCTCCTAAATAGAGGAGAGTCCGCAAGTCGAACCATCGATGTGAGTGAAGTGAACACCCAATCCTCCTCACCGATGAGAAAGAGACTGGCCAAAGAATACACTCTGAAGAAACAGACGAGATACTACTTGTCGCCGATGAAGAGTGAGTTGAGCCGGAGTCTAGGAGACAAGATCGAATTCTAGTTTGCTTCTCCCCAATACTGAGAAGATTGCGGTGACTTGGAGAACAATGCACAAGGTAGAAGCACAGTGTTGAAAAGTGGACGAATGGATTGGGAAGGCATGATAATAGGGAGGCAATAATATAAGTTGTTGGCGACGAATGAGACAGAGAGAAGCAATCCACTGAAACAGAAAGATAAAGACATCATGCCGGCCTATATTACTTATAGCACCAATGTGGCATCGTTTTGGGTTTTATTCAGTCCCACAGTCTTAAATTGCTTTGTTAATTTTAAAAGTTGGATAATAACCACAATACCTATTCTGGGCTATCATGGAGACTACTGAATCCCGACACCATACCTCCCAATAACCCAACTACCAGGAATTGCTTCGAGGAAAATGTGTTCCTCCGCCAGAAAGTAGTCGACCTCAAAGAGACCAGTCTCCGGGCATTCCAACGCTGAAAAACAAGCATATTAAAAATTTAATGAATCCCTCAGGGCTGAGTACTAAAGGAAGCTAGCAGAAGAACGCAAAACACTCTGCCCTCCGTATAGCTAAATTACAGAAAGAGTTGTATAGTGCGCACTAGGAAACGGGTCGCAGCGGTCAAGGCCAAACAGCATAAAATTGAGGAGTAAGAACATAAGCAACTGTGACCCACGTGATATTAATTTTGATTAGACTGAACAAGAGGATCAAATAACAAGAAATAAAACAGGTTAGGGCGTACTGAAGAGGACACGAGGAAGTATTAGGAGCGATGGCTGAGAATGCCCCCTCATTGCAGGACCGGGAAAAATACCAGTAAATCATGAAGCTCTACAACTTCCTGCTGCACGAGAACGCCTAACTGAAGAGACAGCTAATGGGGCAAGGGACTATCTCCGATAAAATAGCCGAAAGCATACGTGTCAGTGGCGAGAGAGGAGAAGAGAAAAGACGCATCGTCAAGTGGAGGAGCGTTGAAGAAGAACGTGTTAGTTCCAAGCGGAATGGGGACGAAGACTTCAAAAAAGTGATGAAGTGATGATAGATAATGAGTAAATTCTGAATGGTAGGCTGACTTGATTCGACTGTATTGTGTATTTTTTGTCGGGCACTCGATACTCTTTGATGATTACTTTGAATGATAAGTCAGAATCCATCGTATTTGGATTTAAAACACCCACAAACTACAGTCAAGCAGGAAGAACAGGATTAGATATGCACACAGGTCGGGAACACGGCCAACAAAGGGGAATCAATGAATTAGATAGGGGCAAAACAGCAGAAGAGAGGAGGCACAGGGACCAGGGGTAAACAGCGATAAAACACTCGCATGAAATAAGATATGGAGTTATACATCCAATGTTCCAGCTGGACCAAATACCACTGGCTAATCACTGTTCTATACTCATATATAATTTCTATTTTTCCAAAACTAACCGAATGACTTAGACAATCGAGAATAAAACCATGCAGGCCAGGACCACCCAATCTCTACACCTCGAAAAGGAAAACCTCCCTTCCACCTTCCAGGCTTACAAACAGCTCAAGTCCCACCGAGGAAACCCATAGAAGCAGTCCCAGAATAGGATCAGGATGCTCCAGATCCACGACGAAAAGAACAATCGCAGGATGGAAGAATAACAGCGTAAACTCAGACACATCGAGACAAGCAGCAGGAAATCCAAAAGGAGAAACAGAACAGGAGTAGAAATGCACTGCAGAATGACTCAGTTGTCGAAGCACTCCGCGAACGTAAACCGGCAGATGAAGAAGGAACAGCTGGAGAAACTGTCGAACCTCCGCGAATAACTCGTAAGCATGAAAGCTACAGAGTCCCAGATGGCCCGTGAGCAGTCGCAGAAGATCGACAAGAAGATCAAGCACCTCAAGAGCAGATACTTGGCAGAAAACATCAACAAGCGCAACAAAGTAGCAAATTTCGAAGAGGAGCACAAGATAAGGCAGAAGGAATTCCGGGAGGAGAAGGTGTCGTCGATCCACGCAGACATAGAAAAATCTGTAACCGAAATCCAGGAATTGGCGCGAGCAAGAGAAGCAGAGCTGCGCAGAGTGGAGGAGCTAGAGTTGAAACTGATCGAGAAATGTTCCAAGAGCAGCTATGCATGTAAGGAGGTGCACGATAAGCTGCAGAAAGTGCTGCACAAGGCTCCTGCGAAGTCGAAGAGGAACAAACTCGCTGCCTGGACTCGAAAAAGTAGAGCGTGTGGAACAGTAAAATGTAGCCATTGCAGAGCCTTGAGCATAGGGGGGGGCAGTTTATATTTAGAAGGAAAGAAGGAAGGGAGGTAGGAAAAGAGAGTAGCCTAGAGATGACTTCTGTAGTAATAAGGAATAAGTGTGTTTGAGAATATGGTGGCGTAATAATGGTTGGGCGTTGAGGCGATTATGGGATGGTATGCTGGTTCGGAACAGATTGTCCCGTCTACTTCCTATTCCATGCCGATTGCTGTTATTTCAAAGAAGTGGTACGTTCTTTGTAGTCGACATAAATCTTCTCCCCGACATTTGTGACCATAATATCAGCTCATCCTTCTCGCAATACTCTTCATACACCTATTCATAAAATGCCAACTCGCTTTCTACTTCACCCTTTGCAAATTCTCACCCCCAAAATCTACACAAAGTTGTTTCCCTAAAAGTGCTCGCCTCTCCCTTCCGTCCCTACGCCCTAAACATTTCTTCCTCCTTGTTCTACTTGCTTCTGCCCTTTCCTTTACCACTCATTGCCCGACCGCTCCTCGACTCATTACCATTGCCACTACTATCCACTATCTTCCCTACTGGGTATTTCGCTTAGAAATACTCGATCCTCTCGCCCAACTCCGACTCCCCATTTTTGGATAGGTCGAGGTTCCTTAGCTTCTTGGTCCCATTACGCAGGAAACCACTATGGTGATACGTTTTAGTTTTTCGCACTGTCACTGCGGCTGAGCTGCAGTATTGCCTTTCGACCTCGCTGCTGTTCAGTTTAGTTGGTTTTCGGGTATGCGATTCAGCCGTTGTTCGGGAATCGTTGCTATTGAGCTTTGCTGATAATAGAGTGGGTTGATCGCAGAAAAGGGAAGTCTGGATGTTCTCGATGGGCAGAAGGATGCTTCTCTTGCTGGATGCTTTGGTGACAGCAGTGCCCTTACTGATCTGCAGGAAGATGGGTGTTTGGAGAAAGATGTGCCCTAAGAAACCACCATGACAGTGGGATTATTATGATTACTATTGTTTTTTCTGAGTACGAGTCATACTTTCCCCAGCCATATTCTGGGTACTACTCTGTGTCCTCGCGCTCTTCTCGAACATCATCTGCAGCAACTCGTTGATCCTCAGGTTAAGCTTATAGATCTCCAACTGCGCCTCTTTTATTTTGCTGCTCTTCTCCTCCAGCACCAAAACATTAGCTGCATTCTCCAGGCACTTCGCATCCTTCATCTCCCGAATCCTCAACTCCCAGTGCTTTCACGACTGTGTCTTTCTCGGCCACTATACTTATGATCTTCATCTTCTCCGACTTCCACGCCTCCTCTTCTCTTTTGTACTGGTCCTCGTACCGTTACAAAGTTACTCGTCAGCCTGCTGATCGCTTTTTCGTACTACGATGACATGGTGAGGAAATGCTCGGTTGCTTATATTTTTAGAGTTTCTAGATTTCGGATTTGCGAGTGGTGGAGGATAGAGAGTTGTTTTTTGAGATCGTGAATTGCGAGCCTTTGGACATTGAGGTGGTGGATGACAGTGGAATGGAGTTTGTTTGCGATGGAGGTGTCTCAGGTCCTGAGCCAGCATCTACCGGGCTTGGAGGAGTTGTTGCTGGCGTGCTTGCTAGGGAGCAGAGTGAGAAAAGGCAAGTCGCTGGGCGGTTTACATGGTTTCGATGAGTTTCTTTGCTGATGGGCCAAATATGAATATATTTAGGTTTTTGGGTTGATATGTTTTGTGAATTGGACTGTTTTAACCAATAAATGTAATAAAAGAAGACGCATTCCGCAGTATCGAGGACAGCGAGATAGAATTCAGTGACTATCTTCTTCCCACTGATTTGAAACATTAATTAGAACCATTCACACAGTAGCTGCTTTATAACAATGAGTCCCTCTCAAAGAGCAGTAGTCAGGTGACCACATTTCCAACACTCCAGGCTTTGGCATTCGCACATGCAGTAACGGCACCAGCACACCTCTTTCCTTAGACACGCCGCTATCGTCGCCGGCACATCCAGTATCTTGAGGATCTGTTCTCTCTCATCATGCGACAAACCATCGACTCTCTGGAAACTCAGTATTTGCCCATACAGCTTAGTTCGTCTCTATAAAGGAACAGTAGTGCTGTAGTGGATTCGGCATGAGTTTTTCCAGGAACGATGCTTGATAGTCTGGTCTTGTTTGGCACGAGCCAGTAAATAAGCTTACTCACGAGGATCGATATCTTTTTGTTTCAAATACCTATCGATAGCGCCAGAGTCCACCGGTTCTTTGCGAAATAAAAGCCTTAAAATGTACTCGTTGGCTCGGAACTCTGGGTTGCTTGAAGTTAATGTTAACGCAGTCTCTGATGTAAGTTGGGTGCTTGGAATTGCTTTAGAGATCAATTCTGTTATGGACAGGGTTGCTGGCTATTAGGATTTGTGTTGTAACCAGCCATCCAGACTCAATAGCTCTCCGATAAATTCCAGCGCATCCTCTCGGTGTGAATACCTGCTCAGTAATGGCGGTAACCATTTAGTAGCAGTATCCTCCAGATAGCCCGACATTTAGTCTCTGAGTATGGTGGCATTTGATACTTTAAGAGAAATTTGAACATCCCGACGAAAGCTCCGAGTGGTTTAAATTGCGTAAATTTTGGCAAAATCTAGCTGGAGTTCGGTTCGTTCAGTCTCAATGCACCATAGACAAGACTCAAGGTTTTTCCAAATAAGGGTTCTCGTAGATATTCTCATTAAACGAGTCCTTTTTGGACTCTTCAGATTTGTCTAGAAGCGAGGGCGTCCTTAGATTTTAGGCTATCGAAGTCCTCAAGACCCCCAACGAAGAAATTCCAAAGAGACAGGCATATACTTCGGAGCTGCTACAACTTATGATCTCTGAGACATTTGTGATCAGATATTCTTCATCCCACTCCCATCTTCTTGCCGAGGGCAGCCCAAGACTTTTTAACATCTTCAGTTACTGAGGACTTTTCCGGCATTTCCAAAACTAACCGCATTAGACATTCATAACCATTTTCCCACCTCATAAGCTGACTCAGGCTCAGGTTTCTCGTACACAGGTCATGTATTAAAATGCCTAATGGTTTCCAGTGGCTCTTTAACTGAGGATTAAAAAGTGCAGGCCATAGAGGTTTAGGGTTAACTTCTAATTTTCGGATATTGATAGCATGTGCAATTTCGCATGCAAGTTGGGCACGAGAACTTTGCAGAGCCTGGAGGAGCAGATGGTGGAATACTGTAGGGTCGAGTCGATTGTCCTTGAGCGTTGTCTAAGAGATGCATGAGATGTTGAAGCATCTGGTGTGATTGTGGCATGGCTTAGAGTGGAGGCTGTTTATTTTAGTGTTGGCGGCTTGCTAGCTAATGATTGTAGTAATACGAGTATTATTTAGCTGTTAGCTGTTTGGCTAGAGATTAGTTCAAATGTAGGTAGGTATTTTATCCTTCTGCGCATGTCCTAGATACAGTGGCATACATTGGATGTTTGTCTAGAAAATGCACGCGGTATAATTTGTTACATCGTTTCACTGCCTACCCTTTTAAACTTGAGTACCCTCTAGTTCTTACTCATCTGGATATTTCATATCTCAATAACCGAAATTGTATTCTTATCAATCTTATCCATTGCTTTTATTCTCCCTCTCTTCCAGACTCATCACTCAACATCCTCGTAGATTGATAGACCACGGGGTTGGGGTTGGGTTGGGTTGGGGTTGGGTTGGGTTGGGGTTGGGGTTGGGGTTGGGGGTTGGGGTTGGGGGTTGGGGTTGGGGTTGGGGTTGGGGTTGG
>JAKZAN010000153.1:0-74598 GCA_023053545.1 Lepidurus packardi
TGAAATTTCAATGAAATTTCCTTGAAATTTGCTTGTAATTTTACCTGAAATTTCCTCGAAATCTTATTGAAATTACACGGAAATTTCATTGAAATTACATGGAAATTTCATTGAAATTACACGGAAATTTCATTGAAATTTCGTTGAAATATGCTTGTAATTTTACCTGAAATTTCAATGGAATTTCGTTGAAATATGCTTGTAATTTTACCTGAAATTTCAATGAAATTTCCTTGAAATTTGCTTGTAATTTTACCTGAAATTTCAATGAAATTTCCTTGAAATTTGCTTGTAATTTTACCTGAAATTTCAATGAAATTTCCTTAAAATTTGCTTTTAATTTTACCTGAAATTTCCTAGAAATCTTATTGAAATTACACGGAAATTTAATTGAAATTTCGTTGAAATATTATTGAAATTACAATGAAATTTCATTGAAATTTCGTTAAAATATGCCTGTAATTTTACCTGAAATTTCAATGAAATTTCCTTGAAATTTGCTTGTGATTTTACCTGAAATTTCCTCGAAATATTATTGAAATTACACGGAAATTTCATTGAAATTACACGGAAATTTCATTGAAATTACACGGAAATTTCATTGAAATTTCGTTGAAATATGCTTGTAATTTTACCTGAAATTTCAATGAAATTTCCTTGAAATTTGCTCGTAATTTTACCTGAAATTTCAATGAAATTTCCTTAAAATTTGCTTTTAATTTTACCTGAAATTTCCTAGAAATCTTATTGAAATTACACTGAAATTTCAATGAAATTTCGTTGAAATATGCTTGTAATTTTACCTGAAATTTCAATGAAATTTCGTTGAAATATGCTTGTAATTTTACCTGAAATTTCAATGAAATTTCCTTGAAGTTTGCTTGTAATTTTACCTGAAATTTCAATGAAATTTCCTTGAAATTTGCTTGTAATTTTACCTGAAATTTCAATGAAATTTCCTTGAAATTTGCTTGTAATTTTACCTGAAATTTCCTCGAAATCTTATTGAAATTACACTGAAATTTCATTGAAATTTCGTTGAAATATGCTTGTAATTTTACCAGAAATTTCCTCGAAATCTTATTGAAATTACAATGAAATTTCATTGAAATTTCGTTAAAATATGCCTGTAATTTTACCTGAAATTTCAATGAAATTTCCTTGAAATTTGCTTGTAATTTTACCTGAAATTTCCTCGAAATCTTATTGAAATTACACGGAAATTTCATTGAAATTACATGGAAATTTCATTGAAATTACACGGAAATTTCATTGAAATTTCGTTGAAATATGCTTGTAATTTTACCTGAAATTTCAATGGAATTTCGTTGAAATATGCTTGTAATTTTACCTGAAATTTCAATGAAATTTCCTTGAAATTTGCTTGTAATTTTACCTGAAATTTCAATGAAATTTCCTTGAAATTTGCTTGTAATTTTACCTGAAATTTCAATGAAATTTCCTTAAAATTTGCTTTTAATTTTACCTGAAATTTCCTAGAAATCTTATTGAAATTACACGGAAATTTAATTGAAATTTCGTTGAAATATTATTGAAATTACAATGAAATTTCATTGAAATTTCGTTAAAATATGCCTGTAATTTTACCTGAAATTTCAATGAAATTTCCTTGAAATTTGCTTGTGATTTTACCTGAAATTTCCTCGAAATATTATTGAAATTACACGGAAATTTCATTGAAATTACACGGAAATTTCATTGAAATTACACGGAAATTTCATTGAAATTTCGTTGAAATATGCTTGTAATTTTACCTGAAATTTCAATGAAATTTCCTTGAAATTTGCTCGTAATTTTACCTGAAATTTCAATGAAATTTCCTTAAAATTTGCTTTTAATTTTACCTGAAATTTCCTAGAAATCTTATTGAAATTACACTGAAATTTCAATGAAATTTCGTTGAAATATGCTTGTAATTTTACCTGAAATTTCTATGAAATTTCCTTGAAATTTGCTTGTAATTTTACCTGAAATTTCCTCGAAATCTTATTGAAATTTGCTTGTAATTTTAACTGAAATTTCCTCGAAATCTTATTGAAATTACACTGAAATTTCATTGAAATTTCGTTGAAATATGCTTGTAATTTTACCTGAAATTTCCTCGAAATCTTATTGAAATTTCCTTGAAATTTGTTGTAATTTTACCTGAAATTTCCTCGAAATCTTATTGAAACTACACTGAAATTTCATTGAAATTTCGTTTAAATATGCTTGTAATTTTACCTGAAATTTCCTTGAAATTTCCTCGAAATCTTATTGAAATTACACTGAAATTTCATTGAAATTTCGTTGAAATATGCTTGTAATTTTACCTGAAATTTCAATGAAATTTCGTTGAAATTTGCTTGTAATTTTACCTGAAATTTCCTCGAAATCTTATTGAAATTACACTGAAATTTCATTGAAATTTCGTTGAAATATGCTTGTAATTTTACCTGAAATTTCAATGAAATTTCGTTTAAATTTGCTTGTAATTTTACCTGAAATTTCCTCGAAATCTTATTGAAATTACACTGAAATTTCAATGAAATTTCGTTGAAATATGCTTGTAATTTTACCTGAAATTTCAATGAAATTTCCTTGAAATTTGCTTGGAATTTTACCTGAAATTTCCTGGAAATCTTATTGAAATTACAATGAAATTTCATTGAAATTTCGTTGAAATATGCTTGTAATTTTACCTGAAATTTCAATTAAATTTCCTTGAAATATGCGTGTAATTTTACCTGAAATTTCAATGAAATTTCCTTGAAATTTGCTTGTAATTTTACCCGAAATTTCCTCGAAATCTTATTGAAATTACACTGAAATTTCATTGAAATTTCGTTGAAATGTGCTTGTAATTTTACCTGAAATTTCAATGAAATTTCGTTGAAATATGCTTGTAATTTTACCTGAAATTTTTTCGAAACCTTATTGAAATTTCCTTGAAATTTGCTTGTAATTTTACCTGAAATTTCAATGAAATTTCCTTGAAGTTTGCTTGTAATTTTAACTGAAATTTCAATGAAATTTCCTTGAAATTTGCTTGTAATTTTACCTGAAATTTCAATGAAATTTCCTTGAAATTTGCTTGTAATTTTACCTGAAATTTCAATGAAATTTCCTTGAAATTTGCTTTTAATTTTACCTGAAATTTCCTAGAAATCTTATTGAAATTACACGGAAATTTCATTAAAATTTCGTTGAAATATGCTTGTAATTTTACCTGAAATTTCAATGAAATTTCGTTGAAATATGCTTGTAATTTTACCTGAAATTTCAATGAAATTTCCTTGAAGTTTGCTTGTAATTTTACCTGAAATTTCAATGAAATTTCCTTGAAATTTGCTTGTAATTTTACCTGAAATTTCAATGAAATTTCCTTGAAATTTGCTTTTAATTTTACCTGAAATTTCCTAGAAATCTTATTGAAATTACACGGAAATTTAATTGAAATTTCGTTGAAATATGCTTGTAATTTTACCAGAAATTTCCTCGAAATCTTATTGAAATTACAATGAAATTTCATTGAAATTTCGTTAAAATATGCCTGTAATTTTACCTGAAATTTCAATGAAATTTCCTTGAAATTTGCTTGTAATTTTACCTGAAATTTCCTCGAAATCTTATTGAAATTACACGGAAATTTCATTGAAATTACATGGAAATTTCATTGAAATTACACGGAAATTTCATTGAAATTTCGTTGAAATATGCTTGTAATTTTACCTGAAATTTCAATGGAATTTCGTTGAAATATGCTTGTAATTTTACCTGAAATTTCAATGAAATTTCCTTGAAATTTGCTTGTAATTTTACCTGAAATTTCAATGAAATTTCCTTGAAATTTGCTTGTAATTTTACCTGAAATTTCAATGAAATTTCCTTAAAATTTGCTTTTAATTTTACCTGAAATTTCCTAGAAATCTTATTGAAATTACACGGAAATTTAATTGAAATTTCGTTGAAATATGCTTGTAATTTTACCTGAAATTTCCTTGAAATATTATTGAAATTACAATGAAATTTCATTGAAATTTCGTTAAAATATGCCTGTAATTTTACCTGAAATTTCAATGAAATTTCCTTGAAATTTGCTTGTGATTTTACCTGAAATTTCCTCGAAATATTATTGAAATTACACGGAAATTTCATTGAAATTACACGGAAATTTCATTGAAATTACACGGAAATTTCATTGAAATTTCGTTGAAATATGCTTGTAATTTTACCTGAAATTTCAATGAAATTTCGTTGAAATATGCTTGTAATTTTACCTGAAATTTCAATGAAATTTGCTTGTAATTTTACCTGAAATTTCAATGAAATTTCCTTGAAATTTGCTTGTAATTTTACCTGAAATTTCCTCGAAATCTTATTGAAATTTGCTTGTAATTTTAACTGAAATTTCCTCGAAATCTTATTGAAATTACACTGAAATTTCATTGAAATTACACTGAAATTTCATTGAAATTACACTGAAATTTCATTGAAATTACACTGAAATTTCATTGAAATTTCGTTGAAATATGCTTGTAATTTTACCTGAAATTTCAATGAAATTTCGTTGAAATATGCTTGTAATTTTACCTGAAATTTCAATGAACTTTCCTTGAAGTTTGCTTGTAATTTTACCAGAAATTTCAATGAAATTTCCTTGAAATTTGCTTGTAATTTTACCTGAAATTTCAATGAAATTTCCTTAAAATTTGCTTTTAATTTTACCTGAAATTTCCTAGAAATCTTATTGAAATTACACGGAAATTTAATTGAAATTTCGTTGAAATATGCTTGTAATTTTACCTGAAATTTCCTTGAAATCTTATTGAAATTACAATGAAATTTCATTGAAATTTCGTTAAAATATGCCTGCAATTTTACCTGAAATTTCAATGAAATTTCCTTGAAATTTGCTTGTAATTTTACCTGAAATTTCCTCGAAATCTTAGTGAAATTACACGGAAATTTCATTGAAATTACACGGAAATTTCATTGAAATTTCGTTGAAATATGCTTGTAATTTTACCTGAAATTTCAATGAAATTTCGTTGAAATATGCTTGTAATTTTACCTGAAATTTCAATGAAATTTCCTTGAAATTTGCTTGTAATTTTACCTGAAATTTCAATGAAATTTCCTTGAAATTTGCTCGTAATTTTACCTGAAATTTCAATGAAATTTCCTTAAAATTTGCTTTTAATTTTACCTGAAATTTCCTAGAAATCTTATTGAAATTACACTGAAATTTCGTTGAAATATGCTTGTAATTTTACCTGAAATTTCTATGAAATTTCCTTGAAATTTGCTTGTAATTTTACCTGAAATTTCCTCGAAATCTTATTGAAATTTGCTTGTAATTTTAACTGAAATTTCCTCGAAATCTTATTGAAATTACACTGAAATTTCATTGAAATTTCGTTGAAATATGCTTGTAATTTTACCTGAAATTTCCTCGATATCTTATTGAAATTTCCTTGAAATTTGTTGTAATTTTACCTGAAATTTCCTCGAAATCTTATTGAAACTACACTGAAATTTCATTGAAATTTCGTTTAAATATGCTTGTAATTTTACCTGAAATTTCCTTGAAATTTCCTCGAAATCTTATTGAAATTACACTGAAATTTCATTGAAATTTCGTTGAAATATGCTTGTAATTTTACCTGAAATTTCAATGAAATTTCGTTGAAATTTGCTTGTAATTTTACCTGAAATTTCCTCGAAATCTTATTGAAATTACACTGAAATTTCATTGAAATTTCGTTGAAATATGCTTGTAATTTTACCTGAAATTTCAATGAAATTTCGTTGAAATTTGCTTGTAATTTTACCTGAAATTTCCTCGAAATCTTATTGAAATTACACTGAAATTTCATTGAAATTTCGTTGAAATATGCTTGTAATTTTACCTGAAATTTCAATGAAATTTCCTTGAAATTTGCTTGTAATTTTACCTGAAATTTCCTCGAAATCTTATTGAAATTTGCTTGTAATTTTACCTGAAATTTCCTCGAAATCTTATTGAAATTACACTGAAATTTCATTGAAATTTCGTTGAAATATGCTTGTAATTTTACCTGAAATTTCAATGAAATTTCCTTGAAATTTGCTTGTAATTTTACCTGAAATTTCCTCGAAATCTTATTGAAATTTCCTTGAAATTTGCTTGTAATTTTACCTGAAATTTCAATGAAATTTCCTTGAAATTTGCTTGTAATTTTACCTGAAATTTCAATGAAATTTCCTTGAAATTTGCTTGTAATTTTACCTGAAATTTCAATGAAATTTCCTTGAAGTTTGCTTGTAATTTTACCTGAAATTTCAATGAAATTTAATTGAAATTTGCTTGTAATTTTACCTGAAATTTCAATGAAATTTCCTTGAAATTTGCTTGTAATTTTACCTGAAATTTCCTTGAAATTTGCTTGTAATTTTACCTGAAATTTCCTCGAAATCTTATTGAAATTACACTGAAATTTCATTGAAATTTCGTTGAAATATGCTTGTAATTTTACCTGAAATTTCAATGAAATTTCCTTGAAATTTGCTTGTAATTTTACCTGAAATTTCCTCGAAATCTTATTGAAATTACACTGAAATTTCATTGAAATTTCGTTGAAATATGCTTGAAATTTTACCTGAAATTTCAATGAAATTTCCTTGAAATTTGCTTGTAATTTTACCTGAAATTTCCTCGAAATCTTATTGAAATTTGCTTGTAATTTTACCTGAAATTTCCTCGAAATCTTATTGAAATTACACTGAAATTTCATTGAAATTTCTTTGAAATATGCTTGTAATTTTACCTGAAATTTCCTTGAAATCATATTGAAATTACACTGAAATTTCAATGAAATTTCGTTGAAATATGCTTGTAATTTTACCTGAAATTTCTATGAAATTTCCTTGAAATTTGCTTGTAATTTTACCTGAAATTTCCTCGAAATCTTATTGAAATTTGCTTGTAATTTTAACTGAAATTTCCTCGAAATCTTATTGAAATTACACTGAAATTTCATTGAAATTTCGTTGAAATATGCTTGTAATTTTACCTGAAATTTCCTCGAAATCTTATTGAAATTTCCTTGAAATTTGTTGTAATTTTACCTGAAATTTCCTCGAAATCTTATTGAAATTACACTGAAATTTCATTGAAATTTCGTTTAAATATGCTTGTAATTTTACCTGAAATTTCCTTCAAATTTGCTTGTAATTTTACCTGAAATTTCCTTGAAATTTGCTTGTAATTTTACCTGAAATTTCCTCGAAATCTTATTGAAATTACACTGAAATTTCATTGAAATTTCGTTGAAATATGCTTGTAATTTTACCTGAAATTTCAATGAAATTTCGTTGAAATTTGCTTGTAATTTTACCTGAAATTTCCTCGAAATCTTATTGAAATTACACTGAAATTTCATTGAAATTTCGTTGAAATATGCTTGTAATTTTACCTGAAATTTCAATGAAATTTCGTTGAAATTTGCTTGTAATTTTACCTTAAATTTCCTCGAAATCTTATTGAAATTACACTGAAATTTCATTGAAATTTCGTTGAAATATGCTTGTAATTTTACCTGAAATTTCAATGAAATTTCCTTGAAATTTGCTTGTAATTTTACCTGAAATTTCCTCGAAATCTTATTGAAATTTGCTTGTAATTTTACCTGAAATTTCCTCGAAATCTTATTGAAATTACACTGAAATTTCATTGAAATTTCGTTGAAATATGCTTGTAATTTTACCAGAATTTCCTCGAAATCTTATTGAAATTTCCTTGAAATTTGCTTGTAATTTTACCTGAAATTTCTTCGAAATCTTATTGAAATTACACTGAAATTTCATTGAAATTACACTGAAATTTCATTGAAATTTCGTTGAAATATACTTGTAATTTTACCTGAAATTTCAATGAAATTTCGTTTAAATATGCTTGTAATTTTACCTGAAATTTCAATGAAATTTCCTTGAAGTTTGCTTGTAATTTTACCTGAAATTTCAATGAAATTTCCTTGAAATTTGCTTGTAATTTTACCTGAAATTTCAATGAAATTTCCTTGAAATTTGCTTGTAATTTTACCTGAAATTTCCTTGAAATTTGCTTGTAATTTTACCTGAAATTTCCTCGAAATCTTATTGAAATTACACTGAAATTTCATTGAAATTTCGTTGAAATATGCTTGTAATTTTACCTGAAATTTCAATGAAATTTCCTTGAAATTTGCTTGTAATTTTACCTGAAATTTCCTCGAAATCTTATTGAAATTTGCTTGTAATTTTACCTGAAATTTCCTCGAAATCTTATTGAAATTACACTGAAATTTCATTGAAATTTCGTTGAAATATGCTTGTAATTTTACCTGAAATTTCCTTCAAATTTGCTTGTAATTTTACCGGAAATTTCCTCGAAATCTTATTGAAATTTCCTTGAAATTTGTTGTAATTTTACCTGAAATTTCCTCGAAATCTTATTGAAATTACACTGAAATTTCATTGAAATTTCGTTTAAATATGCTTGTAATTTTACCTGAAATTTCCTTCAAATTTGCTTGTAATTTTACCTGAAATTTCCTTGAAATTTGCTTGTAATTTTACCTGAAATTTCCTCGAAATCTTATTGAAATTACACTGAAATTTCATTGAAATTTCGTTGAAATATGCTTGTAATTTTACCTGAAATTTCAATGAAATTTCGTTGAAATTTGCTTGTAATTTTACCTGAAATTTCCTCGAAATCTTATTGAAATTACACTGAAATTTCATTGAAATTTCGTTGAAATATGCTTGTAATTTTACCTGAAATTTCAATGAAATTTCGTTGAAATTTGCTTGTAATTTTACCTGAAATTTCCTCGAAATCTTATTGAAATTACACTGAAATTTCATTGAAATTTCGTTGAAATATGCTTGTAATTTTACCTGAAATTTCAATGAAATTTCCTTGAAATTTGCTTGTAATTTTACCTGAAATTTCCTCGAAATCTTATTGAAATTTGCTTGTAATTTTACCTGAAATTTCCTCGAAATCTTATTGAAATTACACTGAAATTTCATTGAAATTTCGTTGAAATATGCTTGTAATTTTACCAGAATTTCCTCGAAATCTTATTGAAATTTCCTTGAAATTTGCTTGTAATTTTACCTGAAATTTCTTCGAAATCTTATTGAAATTACACTGAAATTTCATTGAAATTACACTGAAATTTCATTGAAATTTCGTTGAAATATGCTTGTAATTTTACCTGAAATTTCAATGAAATTTCGTTTAAATATGCTTGTAATTTTACCTGAAATTTCAATGAAATTTCCTTGAAGTTTGCTTGTAATTTTACCTGAAATTTCAATGAAATTTCCTTGAAATTTGCTTGTAATTTTACCTGAAATTTCAATGAAATTTCCTTGAAATTTGCTTGTAATTTTACCTGAAATTTCCTTGAAATTTGCTTGTAATTTTACCTGAAATTTCCTCGAAATCTTATTGAAATTACACTGAAATTTCATTGAAATTTCGTTGAAATATGCTTGTAATTTTACCTGAAATTTCAATGAAATTTCCTTGAAATTTGCTTGTAATTTTACCTGAAATTTCCTCGAAATCTTATTGAAATTTGCTTGTAATTTTACCTGAAATTTCCTCGAAATCTTATTGAAATTACACTGAAATTTCATTGAAATTTCGTTGAAATATGCTTGTAATTTTACCTGAAATTTCCTTCAAATTTGCTTGTAATTTTACCGGAAATTTCCTCGAAATCATATTGAAATTACACCGAAATTTCATTGAAATTTCGTTGAAATATGGTTGTAATTTTACCTGAAATTTCAATGAAATATCCCTAAAATATGCTTGTAATTTTACAAGAAATTTCAATGAAATATCCTTAAAATATGCTATCCTTATATGCTTAATACCTTACGGATTGAATTAAATCCTTACGGACTTAATTAATTCCTTACGGACTTAATTAATTACTTACGGACTGAATTAATTCCTTACGGATTTAATTAATTCCCTACGGACTGAATCAATTCCTTACGGACTGAATTAATTCCTTACGGACTGAATTATTTCCTTACGGACTAAATTAATTCTTTAGGATTGATTGAATTCCATTCTTACTGAATTAATTCCTTACGGACTGAACTATTTCCTTACGGACTGAATTAATTCTTTAGGATTGATTGAATTCCATTCTTACTGAATTAATTCCTTACGGACTGAATCAATTCCTTACGGACTGAATCATTTCCTTACGGACTGAATTAATTCTTTAGGATTGATTGAATTCCTTTCTTACTGAATTAATTTCATACGTACGGAATTAATTCTTTACGGACTTAATTAATTCCTTACGGACTGAATTAATTACTTAATTAATTCCTTACGGACTGAATTAATTTCATACGGACTGAATTAATTCATTACGGACTTAATTAATCGATTTCGGACTGAATTAATTCATTATGGACTTAACTAATTCCGTAAGGAATGAATGAATTAATTACGGACTAAGTTAATTCCTTACGGACTGAAATAATTCGTTACTGACTGAAATAATTCCTTACTGACTGAATTAATTCCTTACGGACGGAATTAATTCCTTACGGACTGAATTAATTCCTTACGGACTGAATTAATTCCTTACGGACTGAATTAATTCTTTAGGATTGATTGAATTCCATTCTTACTGAATTAATTCCTTACGGACTGAATTAATTCCTTACGTACTGAAGTTATTAGTTACGGATTGAAATAATTCCTTACGGACTGAATTAAGTCCTTACGGTCTGAATTAATTCCTTACGGACTGAATTATTTCCTTACGGACTGAATTAATTCTTTAGGATTGATTGAATTCCTTTCCTAATGAATTATTTCCTTACGGACTGAATTAATTCCTTACGGACTGAATTCATTACTTAATTAATTCCTTACGGACTGAATTAATTTCATACGGACTGAATTAATTCATTACGGACTTAATTAATCGATTTCGGACTGAATTAATTCATTATGGACTTAACTAATTCCGTGAGGAAAGAATGAATTAATTACGGACTGAGTTAATTCCTTACGGACTGAAATAATTCCTTACTGACTGAAATAATTCCTTACTGACTGAATTAATTCCTTACGGACGGAATTAATTCCTTACGGACTGAATTAATTCCTTACGGACTGAATTAATTCCTTACGGACTGAATCAATTCCTTACGGACTGAATTAATTCCTTACGGACTGAATTAATTCTTTAGGATTGATTGAATTCCATTCTTACTGAATTAATTCCTTACGGACTGAATTAATTCCTTACGGACTGAAATAATACCTTACGGACTGAATTAAATCCTTACGGACTGAATTAATTCCTTACGGACTTAATTAATTCCTTACGGACTGAATTAATTCTTTAGGATTGATTGAATTCCTTTCTTACTGAATTAATTTCATACGTACGGAATTAATTCTTTACGGACTTAATTAATTCCTTACGGACTTAATTAATTCCTTACGTACTTAATTAAATTCTTTACGGTCTGAATTAATTCCTTACGGACTGAATCATTTCCTTAAGGACTGAATTAATTCTTTAGGATTGATTGAATTCCATTCTTACTGAATTAATTCCTTACGGACTGAACTATTTCCTTACGGACTGAATTAATTCTTTAGGATTGATTGAATTCCAATCTTACTGAAATAATTCCTTACGGACTGAATTAATTCCTTACGGACTGAATCAATTCCTTACGGACTGAATTAATTCCTTACGGACTGAATTAATTCCTTACGGACTGAATCATTTCCTTACGGACTGAATTAATTCTTTAGGATTGATTGAATTCCTTTCTTACTGAATTAATTTCATACGGACGGAATTAATTCTTTACGGACTTAATTAATTCCTTACGGACTTAATTAATTCCTTACGTACTTAATTAATTCTTTACGGTCTGAATTAATTCCTTACGGACTGAATTATTTCCTTACGGACTGAATTAATTCTTTAGGATTGATTGAATTCCTTTCTTAATGAATTAATTCCTTACGGACTGAATTAATTCCTTAATTAATTCTTTACGGACTGAATTAATTTCATACGGACTGAATTAATTCCTTACGTACTGAACTTATTCCTTACGGACTGAATTAATTCCTTACGGACTGAATTAATTCCTTACGGACTGAATTAATTCCTTACGGACTGAATTAATACCTTACGGACTGAATTAAATCCTTACGGACTGAATTAATTCCTTACGGACTGAGTTAATTCCTTACGGACTGAAATAATTCCTTACTGACTGAAATAATTCCTTACTGACTGAATTAATTCCTTACCGACTGAACTAATTCCTTACGGACTGAATTAATTCCTTACGGAATTAATTAATTCCTTACGGACTTAATTAATTCCTTACGGACTGAATTAATTCCTTACGGACTGAATTAATTCTTCACGATTGATTGAATTCCGTCCTTACTGAATTAATTCCTTACGGACTGAATTATTTCCTTACGGACTGAATTAATTCTTTAGGATTGATTGCATTCCATTCTTACTGAAATAATTCCTTACGGAATGAATTAATTCCTTACGGACTGAATTAATTCCTTACGGACTGATTTAATACCTTACGGATTGAATTAAATCCTTACGGACTGAATTAATTCCTTACGGACTTAATTAATTACTTACGGACTGAATTAATTCCTTACGGATTTAATTAATTCTTTACGGACTGAAATAATTCCTTACGGACTGAATTAATTCCCTACGGACTGAATCAATTCCTTACGGACTGAATTAATTCCTTACGGACTGAATTATTTCCTTACGGACTGAATTAATTCTTTAGGATTGATTGAATTACATTCTTACTGAATTAATTCCTTACGGACTGAACTATTTCCTTACGGACTGAATTAATTCTTTAGGATTGATTGAATTCCATTCTTACTGAATCATTTCCTTACGGACTGAATTAATTCCTTAGGATTGATTGAATTCCTTTCTTACTGAATTAATTTCATACGTACGGAATTAATTCTTTACGGACTTAATTAATTCCTTACGGACTTAATTAATTCCTTACGTACTTAATTAAATTCTTTACGGTCTGAATTAATTCCTTACGGACTGAATTATTTCCTTACGGACTGAATTAATTCTTTAGGATTGATTGAATTCCTTTCTTAATGAATTAATTCCTTACGGACTGAATTAATTCCTTACGGACTGAATTAATTACTTAATTAATTCCTTACGGACTGAATTAATTTCATACGGACTTAATTAATTCCTTACGGACTTAATTAATTCCTTACGGACTATATTAATTCCTTACGGACTGAATTAATTCATTACGGACTGAATTAATTCCTTACGGACTGAATTAATTCCTTACGGACTGAATCATTTCCTTACGGACTGAATTAATTCTTTAGGATTGATTGAATTCCATTCTTACTGAATTAATTCCTTACGGACTTAACTATTTCCTTACGGACTGAATTAATTCTTTAGGATTGATTGAATTCCAATCTTACTGAAATAATTCCTTACGGACTGAATTAATTCCTTACGGACTGAATCAATTCCTTACGGACTGAATTAATTCCATACGGACTGAATTAATTCCTTACGGACTGAATCATTTCCTTACGGACTGAATTAATTCTTTAGGATTGATTGAATTCCTTTCTTAATGAATTAATTCCTTACGGAATGAATTAATTCCTTAATTAATTCCTTACGGACTGAATTAATTTCATACGGACTGAATTAATTCATTACGGAATTAATTAATCGATTTCGGACTGAATTAATTCCTTACGTACCGAACTTATTCCTTACGGACTGAATTAATTCCTTACGGACTGAATTAAATCCTTACGGACTGAATTAATTCCTTACGGACTGAGTTAATTCCTTACGGACTGAAATAATTCCTTACTGACTGAAATAATTCCATATTGACTGAATTAATTCCTTACCGACTGAACTAATTCCTTACGGACTGAATTAATTCCTTACGGAATTAATTAATTCCTTACGGACTTAATTAATTCCTTACGGACTGAATTAATTCCTTACGGACTGAATTAATTCTTCACGATTGATTGAATTCCGTTCTTACTGAATTAATTCCTTACGGACTGAATTATTTCCTTACGGACTGAATTAATTCTTTAGGATTGATTGCATTCCATTCTTACTGAAATAATTCCTTACGGAATGAATTAATTCCTTACGGACTGAATTAATTCCTTACGGACTGATTTAATACCTTACGGATTGAATTAAATCCTTACGGACTGAATTAATTCCTTCCGGACTTAATTAATTACTTACGGACTGAATTAATTCCTTACGGATTTAATTAATTCCTTACGGACTGAAATAATTCCTTACGGACTGAATTAATTCCCTACGGACTGAATCAATTCCTTACGGACTGAATTAATTCCTTACGGACTGAATTATTTCCTTACGGACTGAATTAATTCTTTAGGATTGATTGAATTACATTCTTACTGAATTAATTCCTTACGGACTGAACTATTTCCTTACGGACTGAATTAATTCTTTAGGATTGATTGAATTCCATTCTTACTGAAATAATTCCTTACGGACTGAATTATTTCCTTACGGACTGAATTAATTCTTTAGGATTGATTGAATTCCATTCTTACTGAATTAATTCCTTGCGGACTGAATTAATTCTTTAGGATTGATTGAATTCCATTCTTACTGAATTATTTCCTTACGGACTGAATTATTTCCTTACGGACTGAATTAATTCTTTAGGATTGATTGAATTCCATTCTTACTGAATTAATCCATTACGGACTGAATTATTTCCTTACGTACTGAAGTTATTCCTTACGGACTGAATTAATTCCTTACGGACTGAATTAATTCCTTACGGACTGAATTAATACCTTACGGACTGAATTAAATCCTTACGGACTGAATTAATTCCTTACGGACTTAATTAATTCCTTACGGACTAAATTAATTCCTTACGGACTGAATTAATTCATTACGGACTGAATTAATTCCTTACGGACTTCATTAATTCCTTACGGACCTAATTAATTCCTTACGGACGGAATTAATTCTTTACGGACTTAATTAATTCCTTACGGACTTAGTTAATTCCTTACGGACTTAATTAATTCTTTACGGTCTGAATTAATTCCGTACGGATTTAATTAATTCCTTACGGACTTAATTAATTCCTTACGTACTTAATTAATTCCTTACGGTACTGAATTAATTCCGTACGGATTTAATTAATTCCTTACGGACTTAATTAATTCCTTACGGACTTAATTAATTCCTTACGGACTGAATTAATTCCTTACGGACTGAATTAATTCTTCACGATTGATTGAATTCCGTTCTTACTGAATTAATTCCTTACGGACTGAATTATTTCCTTACGGACTGAATTAATTCTTTAGGATTGATTGAATTCCATTCTTACTGAAATAATTCCTTACGGAATGAATTAATTCCTTACGGAATGAATTAATTCCTTACGTACTGAAGTTATTCCTTACGGATTGAATTAATTCCTTACGGACTGAATTAATTCCTTACCGACTGAATTAATACCTTACGGACTGAATTAAATCCTTAGGAAAGAATTAATTCCTTACGGACTTAATTAATTCCTTACGGACTGAATTAATTCTTTACGGATTTAATTAATTCCTTACGGACTGAAATAATTCCTTACGGACTGAATTAATTCTTTAGGATTGATTGAATTACATTCTTACTGAATTAATTCCTTACGGACTGAACTATTTCCTTACGGACTGAATTAATTCTTTAGGATTGATTGAATTCCATTCTTACTGAATTAATTCCTTACGGACTGAACTATTTCCTTACGGACTGAATTAATTACTTAGGATTGATTGAATTCCATTCTTACTGAAATAATTCCTTACGGACTGAATTAATTCCTTACGGACTGAATCAATTCCTTACGGACTGAATCATTTCCTTACGGACTGAATTAATTCTTTAGGATTGATTGAATTCCTTTCTTACTGAATTAATTTCATACGGACGGAAATAATTCTTTACGGACTTAATTAATTCCTTACGGACTTAATTAATTCCTTACGTACTTAATTAATTCTTTACGGTCTGAATTAATTCCTTACGGACTGAATTATTTCCTTACGGTCTGAATTAATTCTTTAGGATTGATTGAATTCCTTTCTTAATGAATTAATTCCTTACGGACTGAATTATTTCCTTACGGACTGAATTAATTCTTTAGGATTGATTGAATTCCATTCTTACTGAATTAATTCCTTGCGGACTGAATTAATTCTTTAGGATTGATTGAATTCCATTCTTACTGAATTATTTCCTTACGGACTGAATTATTTCCTTACGGACTGAATTAATTCTTTAGGATTGATTGAATTCCATTCTTACTGAATTAATCCATTACGGACTGAATTATTTCCTTACGTACTGAAGTTATTCCTTACGGACTGAATTAATTCCTTACGGACTGAATTAATTCCTTACGGACTGAATTAATACCTTACGGACTGAATTAAATCCTTACGGACTGAATTAATTCCTTACGGACTTAATTAATTCCTTACGGACTAAATTAATTCCTTACGGACTGAATTAATTCATTACGGACTGAATTAATTCCTTACGGACTTCATTAATTCCTTACGGACCTAATTAATTCCTTACGGACGGAATTAATTCTTTACGGACTTAATTAATTCCTTACGGACTTAGTTAATTCCTTACGGACTTAATTAATTCTTTACGGTCTGAATTAATTCCGTACGGATTTAATTAATTCCTTACGGACTTAATTAATTCCTTACGTACTTAATTAATTCCTTACGGTACTGAATTAATTCCGTACGGATTTAATTAATTCCTTACGGACTTAATTAATTCCTTACGGACTTAATTAATTCCTTACGGACTGAATTAATTCCTTACGGACTGAATTAATTCTTCACGATTGATTGAATTCCGTTCTTACTGAATTAATTCCTTACGGACTGAATTATTTCCTTACGGACTGAATTAATTCTTTAGGATTGATTGAATTCCATTCTTACTGAAATAATTCCTTACGGAATGAATTAATTCCTTACGGAATGAATTAATTCCTTACGTACTGAAGTTATTCCTTACGGATTGAATTAATTCCTTACGGACTGAATTAATTCCTTACCGACTGAATTAATACCTTACGGACTGAATTAAATCCTTAGGAAAGAATTAATTCCTTACGGACTTAATTAATTCCTTACGGACTGAATTAATTCTTTACGGATTTAATTAATTCCTTACGGACTGAAATAATTCCTTACGGACTGAATTAATTCTTTAGGATTGATTGAATTACATTCTTACTGAATTAATTCCTTACGGACTGAACTATTTCCTTACGGACTGAATTAATTCTTTAGGATTGATTGAATTCCATTCTTACTGAATTAATTCCTTACGGACTGAACTATTTCCTTACGGACTGAATTAATTACTTAGGATTGATTGAATTCCATTCTTACTGAAATAATTCCTTACGGACTGAATTAATTCCTTACGGACTGAATCAATTCCTTACGGACTGAATCATTTCCTTACGGACTGAATTAATTCTTTAGGATTGATTGAATTCCTTTCTTACTGAATTAATTTCATACGGACGGAAATAATTCTTTACGGACTTAATTAATTCCTTACGGACTTAATTAATTCCTTACGTACTTAATTAATTCTTTACGGTCTGAATTAATTCCTTACGGACTGAATTATTTCCTTACGGTCTGAATTAATTCTTTAGGATTGATTGAATTCCTTTCTTAATGAATTAATTCCTTACGGACTGAATTAATTCCTTACGGACTGAATTAATTCCTTACGGACTGAAATAATTCGTTACTGACTGAAATAATTCCTTACTGACTGAATTAATTCCTTACGGACTGAATTATTTCCTTACGTACTGAAGTTATTCCTTACGGACTGAATTAATTCCTTACGGACTGAATTAATTCCTTACGGACTGAATTAATACCTTACGGACTGAATTAAATCCTTACGGACTGAATTAATTCCTTACGGCCTTAATTAATTCCTTACGGATTAAATTAATTCCTTACGGACTGAATTAATTCATTACGGACTGAATTAATTCCTTACGGACTTCATTAATTCCTTACGGACCTAATTAATTCCTTACGGACGGAATTAATTCTTTACGGACTTAATTAATTCCTTACGGACTTAGTTAATTCCTTACGGACTTAATTAATTCTTTACGGTCTGAATTAATTCCGTACGGATTTAATTAATTCCTTACGGACTTAATTAATTCCTTACGTACTTAATTAATTCTTTACGGTACTGAATTAATTCCGTACGGATTTAATTAATTCCTTACGGACTGAAATAATTCCTTACTGACTGAATTAATTCCTTACGGACTGAACTAATTCCTTACGGACTGAATTAATTCCTTACGGACTTAATTAATTCCTTACGGACTTAATTAATTCCTTACGGACTGAATTAATTCCTTACGGACTGAATTAATTCTTCACGATTGATTGAATTCCGTTCTTACTGAATTAATTCCTTACGGACTGAATTATTTCCTTACGGACTGAATTAATTCTTTAGGATTGATTGAATTCCATTCTTACTGAAATAATTCCTTACGGAATGAATTCATTCCTTACGGAATGAATTAATTCCTTACGTACTGAAGTTATTCCTTACGGATTGAATTAATTCCTTACGGACTGAATTAATTCCTTACCGACTGAATTAATACCTTACGGACTGAATTAAATCCTTACGGACTGAATTAATTCCTTACGGACTTAATTAATTCCTTACGGACTGAATTAATTCCTTACGGATTTAATTAATTCCTTACGGACTGAAATAATTCCTTACGGACTGAATTAATTCTTTAGGATTGATTGAATTACATTCTTACTGAATTAATTCCTTACGGACTGAACTATTTCCTTACGGACTGAATTAATTCTTTAGGATTGATTGAATTCCATTCTTACTGAATTAATTCCTTACGGACTGAACTATTTCCTTACGGACTGAATTAATTACTTAGGATTGATTGAATTCCATTCTTACTGAAATAATTCCTTACGGACTGAATTAATTCCTTACGGACTGAATCAATTCCTTACGGACTGAATCATTTCCTTACGGACTGAATTAATTCTTTAGGATTTATTGAATTCCTTTCTTACTGAATTAATTTCATACGGACGGAATTAATTCTTTACGGACTTAATTAATTCCTTACGTACTTAATTAATTCTTTACGGTCTGAATTAATTCCTTACGGACTGAATTATTTCCTTACGGTCTGAATTAATTCTTTAGGATTGATTGAATTCCTTTCTTAATGAATTAATTCCTTACGGACTGAATTAATTCCTTACGGACTGAATTAGTTCCTTACGGACTGAAATAATTCGTTACTGACTGAAATAATTCCTTACTGACTGAATTAATTCCTTACGGACTGAACTAATTCCTTACGGACTGAATTAATTCCTTACGGACTGAATTATTTCCTTACGGACTGAATTAATTCTTTAGGATTGATTGAATTCCATTCTTACTGAAATAATTCCTTACGGACTGAATTAATTCCTTACGGACTGAATAAATTCTTTAGGATTAATTGAATTCCATTCTTACTGAATTAATTCCTTACGGACTGAATTAATTCTTTAGGATTGATTGAATTCCATTCTTACTGAATTAATTCATTACGGACTGAATTATTTCCTTACGGACTGAATTAATTCTTTAGGATTGATTGAATTCCATTCTTACTGAAATAATTCCTTACGGACTGAATTAATTCCTTACTGACGGAATCAATTCCTTACGGACTGAATTAATTCCTTACGGACTTAATTAATTACTTACGGACTTAATTAATTCCTTACGGACTTAATTAATTCCTTACGGACTGAATTAATTCCTTACGGACTGAATTAATTCTTCACGATTGATTGAATTCCGTTCTTACTGAATTAATTCCTTACGGACTGAATTATTTCCTTACGGACTGAATTAATTCTTTAGGATTGATTGAATTCCATTCTTACTGAAATAATTCCTTACGGAATGAATTAATTCCTTACGTACTGAAGTTATTCCTTACGGATTGAATTAATTCCTTACGGACTGAATTAATTCCTTACCGACTGAATTAATACCTTACGGACTGAATTAAATCCTTACGGACTGAATTAATTCCTTACGGACTTAATTAATTCCTTACGGACTGAATTAATTCCTTACGGATTTAATTAATTCCTTACGGACTGAAATAATTCCTTACGGACTGAATTAATTCTTTAGGATTGATTGAATTACATTCTTACTGAATTAATTCCTTACGGACTGAACTATTTCCTTACGGACTGAATTAATTCTTTAGGATTGATTGAATTCCATTCTTACTGAATTAATTCCTTACGGACTGAACTATTTCCTTACGGACTGAATTAATTACTTAGGATTGATTGAATTCCATTCTTACTGAAATAATTCCTTACGGACTGAATTAATTCCTTACGGACTGAATCAATTCCTTACGGACTGAATCATTTAATTACGGACTGAATTAATTCTTTAGGATTTATTGAATTCCTTTCTTACTGAATTAATTTCATACGGACGGAATTAATTCTTTACGGACTTAATTAATTCCTTACGGACTTAATTAATTCCTTACGTACTTAATTAATTCTTTACGGTCTGAATTAATTCCTTACGGACTGAATTATTTCCTTACGGTCTGAATTAATTCTTTAGGATTGATTGAATTCCTTTCTTAATGAATTAATTCCTTACGGACTGAATTAATTCCTTACGGACTGAATTAGTTCCTTACGGACTGAAATAATTCGTTACTGACTGAAATAATTCCTTACTGACTGAATTAATTCCTTACGGACTGAACTAATTCCTTACGGACTGAATTAATTCCTTACGGACTGAATTATTTCCTTACGGACTGAATTAATTCTTTAGGATTGATTGAATTCCATTCTTACTGAAATAATTCCTTACGGACTGAATTAATTCCTTACGGACTGAATAAATTCTTTAGGATTAATTGAATTCCATTCTTACTGAATTAATTCCTTACGGACTGAATTAATTCTTTAGGATTGATTGAATTCCATTCTTACTGAATTAATTCATTACGGACTGAATTATTTCCTTACGGACTGAATTAATTCTTTAGGATTGATTGAATTCCATTCTTACTGAAATAATTCCTTACGGACTGAATTAATTCCTTACTGACGGAATCAATTCCTTACGGACTGAATTAATTCCTTACGGACTTAATTAATTACTTACGGACTTAATTAATTCCTTACGGACTATATTAATTCCTTACGGACTGAATTAATTCATTACGGACTGAATTAATTCCTTACGGACTGAATTAATTCCTTACGGACTGAATTAATTCCTTACGGACGGAATTAATTCTTTACGGACTTAATTAATTCCTTACGGACTTAATGAATTCCCTACGTACTTAATAAATTCTTTACGGTCTGAATTAAATCCTTACGGACTGAATTAATTCCTTACGGAATTAATTCCTTACGGACTGAAATAATTCGTTACTGACTGAAATAATTCCTTACTGACTGAATTAATTCCTTACGGACTGAACTAATTCCTTACGGACTGAATTAATTCCTTACGGACTGAATTATTTCCTTACGGACTGAATTAATTCTTTAGGATTGATTGAATTCCATTCTTACTGAAATAATTCCTTACGGACTGAATTAATTCCTTACGGACTGAATAAATTCTTTAGGATTGATTGAATTCCATTCTTACTGAATTAATTCCTTACGGACTGAATTAATTCTTTAGGATTGATTGAATTCCATTCTTACTGAATTAATTCATTACGGACTGAATTATTTCCTTACGGACTGAATTAATTCTTTAGGATTGATTGAATTCCATTCTTACTGAAATAATTCCTTACGGACTGAATTAATTCCTTACGGACTGAATCAATTCCTTACGGACTGAATTAATTCCTTACGGACTTAATTAATTACTTACGGACTTAATTAATTCCTTACGGACTATATTAATTCCTTACGGACGGAATTAATTCTTTACGGACTTAATTAATTCCTTACGGACTTAATGAATTCCCTACGTACTTAATTAATTCTTTACGGTCTGAATTATTCCTTACGGACTGATTTAATTCATTATGGACTTAACTAATTCCGTAAGGAATGAATTAATTAATTACGGACTGAGTTAATTCCTTACGGACTGAAATAATTCCTTACTGACTGAAATAATTCCTTACTGACTGAATTAATTCCTTACGGACTGAATTAATTCCTTACGGACTGAATTAATTCCTTACGGACTTAATTAATTCCTTACGGACTTAATTAATTCCTTACGGACTGAATTAATTCTTTAGGATTGATTGAATTCCATTCTTACTGAATTATTTCCTTACGGACTGAATCAATTCCTTACGGACTGAATTAATTCCTTACGGACTGAATTAATTCCTTACGGACTGAATTAATACCTTACGGACTGAATTAAATCCTTACGGACTGAATTAATTCCTTACGGACTGAATTAATTCCTTACGGACTGAATTATTTCCTTACGGACTGAATTAATTCTTTAGGATTGATTGAATTCCATTCTTACTGAAATAATTCCTTACGGACTGAATAAATTCTTTAGGATTGATTGAATTCCATTCTTACTGAATTAATTCCTTACGGACTGAATTAATTCTTTAGGATTGATTGAATTCCATTCTTACTGAATTAATTCATTACGGACTGAATTATTTCCTTACGGACTGAATTAATTCTTTAGGATTGATTGAATTCCATTCTTACTGAAATAATTCCTTACGGACTGAATTAATTCCTTACGGACTGAATCAATTCCTTACGGACTGAATTAATTCCTTACGGACTTAATTAATTACTTACGGACTTAATTAATTCCTTACGGACTATATTAATTCCTTACGGACGGAATTAATTCTTTACGGACTTAATTAATTCCTTACGGACTTAATGAATTCCCTACGTACTTAATTAATTCTTTACGGTCTGAATTATTCCTTACGGACTGATTTAATTCATTATGGACTTAACTAATTCCGTAAGGAATGAATTAATTAATTACGGACTGAGTTAATTCCTTACGGACTGAAATAATTCCTTACTGACTGAATTAATTCCTTACGGACTGAATTAATTCCTTACGGACTTAATTAATTCCTTACGGACTGAATTAATACCTTACGGACTGAAATAATTCCTTACTGACTGAAATAATTCCTTACTGACTGAATTAATTCCTTACGGACTGAACTAATTCCTTACGGACTGAATTAATTCCTTACGGACTGAATTAATTCCTTACGGACTGAATTAATTCTTTAGGATTGATAGAATTCCTTTCTTAATGAATTAATTCCTTACGGACTGAATTAATTCCTTACGGACTGAATCAATTCCTTACGGACTGAATTAATTCCTTACGGACTGAATTAATTCCTTACGGACTGAATTAATTCCTTACGGACTGAATTAATTACTTAATTAATTCCTTACGGACTGAATTAATTACTTAATTAATTCATTACGGACTTAATTAATCGATTTCGGACTGAATTAATTCCTTACGTACTGAACTTATTCCTTACGGACTGAATTAATTCCTTACGGACTGAATTAATTCCTTACGGAATGAATTAATTCCTTACGGACTGAAATAATACCTTACGGACTGAATTAAATCCTTACTGACTGAAATAATTCCTTACTGACTGAATTAATTCCTTACGGACTGAATTAATTCCTTACGGACTGAATTAATTCCTTACGGACTTAATTAATTCCTTACGGACTGAACTAATTCCTTACGGACTGAATTAATTCCTTACGGACTGAATTAATTCCTTACGGACTGAATTAATTCTTTAGGATTGATTGAATTCCATTCTTACTGAAATAATTCCTTACGGACTGAATTAATTCCTTACGGACTGAATTAATTCTTTAGAATTGATTGAATTCCATTCTTACTGAATTAATTCCTTACGGACTGAATTATTTCCTTACGGACTGAATTAATTCCTTACGGACTGAATTAATACCTTACGGACTAAATTAATTCCTTACGGACTGAATTAATTCATTACGGACTGTATTAATTCCTTACGGACTTCATTAATTCCTTACGGACCTAATTAATTCCTTACGGACGGAATTAATTCTTTACGGACTTAATTAATTCCTTACGGACTTAGTTAATTCCTTACGGACTTAATTAATTCTTTACGGTCTGAATTAATTCCGTACGGATTTAATTAATTCCTTACGGAATTAATTAATTCCTTACGTACTTAATTAATACCTTACGGACTGAATTAAATCCTTACGGACTGAATTAATTCCTAACGGACTGAATTAATTCGTTACGGACTGAAATAATTCGTTACTGACTGAAATAATTCCTTACTGACTGAATTAATTCCTTACGGACTGAACTAATTCCTTACGGACTGAATTAATTCCTTACGGACTGAATTATTTCCTTACGGACTGAATTAATTCTTTAGGATTGATGGAATTCCATTCTTACTGAAATAATTCCTTACGGACTGAATTAATTCCTTACGGACTGAATTAATTCTTTAGGATTGATTGAATTCCATTCTCACTGAATTAATTCCTTACGGACTGAATTATTTCCTTACGGACTGAATTAATTCTTTAGGATTGATTGAATTCCATTCTTACTGAAATAATTCCTTACGGACTGAATTAATTCCTTACGGACTGAATCAATTCCTTACGGACTGAATTAATTACTTACGGACTGAATTAATTCCTTACGGACTGAATTAATTCCTTACGGACGGAATTAATTCTTTACGGACTTAATTAATTCCTTACGGACTTAATGAATTCCTTACGTAATTAATTAATTCTTTACGGTCTGAATTAATTCCTTACGGACTGATTTAATTCATTATGGACTTAACTAATTCCGTAAGGAATGAATGAATTAATTACGGACTGAGTTAATTCTTACGGACTGAAATAATTCCTTACTGACTGAATTAATTCCTTACGGACTGAATTAATTCCTTACGGACTTAATTAATTCCTTACGGACTTACTTAATTCCATACGTACTTAATTAATTCCTTACGGACTAAATTAATTCCTTACGGACTGAATTAATTCCTTACGGACTGAATTAATTCCTTACGGATTTAATTAATTCCTTACGGACTGAAATAATTCCTTACGGACTGAATTAATTCCCTACGGACTGAATCAATTCCTTACGGACTGAATTAATACCTTACGGACTGAATTATTTCCTTACGGACTGAATTAATTCTTTAGGATTGATTGAATTACATTCTTACTGAATTAATTCCTTACGGACTGAACTATTTCCTTACGGACTGAATTAATTCTTTAGGATTGATTGAATTCCATTCTTACTGAATTAATTCCTTACGGACTGAATTATTTCCTTACGGACTGAATTAATTCTTTAGGATTGATTGAATTACATTCTTACTGAATTAATTCCTTACGGACTGAACTATTTCCTTACGGACTGAATTAATTCTTTAGGATTGATTGAATTCCATTCTTACTGAATTAATTCCTTACGGACTGAACTATTTCCTTACGGACTGAATTAATTCCTTAGGATTGATTGAATTCCATTCTTACTGAAATAATTCCTTACGGACGGAATTAATTCTTTACGGACTTAATTAATTCCTTACGGACTTAATTAATTCCTTACGTACTTAATTAATTCTTTACGGTCTGAATTAATTCCTTACGGACTGAATTATTTCCTTACGGACTGAATTAATTCTTTAGGATTGATTGAATTCCTTTCTTAATGAATTAATTCCTTACGGACTGAATTAATTCTTTACGGACGTAATTAATTCCTTACGGACTGAATTAATTCCTTACGGACGTAATTAATTCCTTACGGACTGAATTAATTCCTTACGGACTGAATTAATTACTTAATTATTTCCTTACGGACTGAATTAATTTCATACGGACTGAATTAATTCATTACGGACTTAATTAATCGATTTCGGACTGAATTAATTCCTTACGTACTGAACTTATTCCTTACGGACTGAATTAATTCCTTACGGACTGAATTAATTCCTTACGGACTGAATTAATTCCTTACGGACTGAATTAATACCTTACGGACTGAATTAAATCCTTACGGACTGAATTAATTCCTTACGGACTGAATTAATTCCTTACGGACTGAAATAATTCGTTACTGACTGAAATAATTCCTTACTGACTGAATTAATTCCTTACGGACTGAACTAATTCCTTACGGACTGAATTAATTCCTTACGGACTGAATTATTTCCTTACGGACTGAATTAATTCTTTAGGATTGATTGAATTCCATTCTTACTGAAATAATTTCTTACGGACTGAATTAATTCCTTACGGACTGAATTAATTCTTTAGGATTGATTGAATTCCATTCTTACTGAATTAATTCCTTACGGACTGAATTAATTCTTTAGGATTGATTGAATTCCATTCTTACTGAATTAATTCCTTACGGACTGAATTATTTCCTTACGGACTGAATTAATTCCTTACGGACTGAATTAATACTTTACGGACTGAATTAATTCCTTACGGACTGAATCAATTCCTTACGGACTGAATTAATTCCTTACGGACTTAATTAATTACTTACGGACTTAATTAATTCCTTACGGACTATATTAATTCCTTACGGACTGAATTAATTCATTAAGGACTGAATTAATTCCTTGCGGACTGAATTAATTCCTTACGGACTGAATTAATTCCTTACGGACGGAATTAATTCTTTACGGACTTAATTAATTCTTTACGGTCTGAATTAATTCCTTACGGACTGATTTAATTCATTATGGACTTAACTAATTCCGTAAGGAATGAATGAATTAATTACGGACTGAGTTAATTCCTTACGGACTGAAATAATTCCTTACTGACTGAAATAATTCCTTACTGACTGAATTAATTCCTTACGGACTGAATTAATTCCTTACGGACTGAATTAATTCCTTACGGACTTAATTAATTCCTTACGGACTTAATTAATTCCTTACGGACTGAATTAATTCTTTAGGATTGATTGAATTCCATTCTTACTGAATTATTTCCTTACGGACTGAATCAATTCCTTACGGACTGAATTAATTCATTACGGACTGAATTAATTCCTTACGGACTGAATTAATTCCTTACGGACTGAATTAATTCCTTACGGACGGAATTAATTCTTTACGGATTTAATTAATTCCTTACGGACTTAATGAATTCCTTACGTACTTAATTAATTCTTTACGGTCTGAATTAATTCCCTACGGACTGAATTAAATCCTTACGGACTGAATTAATTCCTTACGGACTTAATTAATTCCTTACGGACTTACTTAATTCCATACGTACTTAATTAATTCCTTACGGACTAAATTAATTCCTTACGGACTGAATTAATTCCTTACGGACTGAATTAATTCCTTACGGACTGAATCAATTCCTTACGGACTGAATTAATTCCTTACGGACTGAATTAATTCCTTACGGACTGAATTATTTCCTTACGGACTGAATTAATTCTTTAGGATTGATTGAATTCCATTCTTACTGAATTAATTCCTTACGGACTGAATAATTTCCTTACGGACTGAATTAATTCTTTAGGATTGATTGAATTCCATTCTTACTGAAATAAATCCTTACGGACTGAATTAATTCCTTACGTACTGAAGTTATTAGTTACGGATTGAATTAATTCCTTACGGACTGAATTAATTCCTTACGGACTGAATTAATACCTTACGGACTGACTTAAATCCTTACGGACTGAATTAATTCCTTACGGACTTAATTAATTCCTTACGGACTTAATTATTCCTTACGGACTGAATTAATTCTTTAGGATTGATTGAATTCCATTCTTACTGAAATAATTCCTTACGGACTGAATTAATTCCTTACGGACTGAATTAATTCCTTACGGACTGAATTAATTCCTTACGGACTGAATTAATTCTTTAGGATTGATTGAATTCCATTCTTACTGAATTAATTCCTTACGGACTGAATTAATTCCTTACGGACTGAATTAATTCTTTAGGATTGATTGAATTCCATTCTTACTGAATTAATTCCTTACGGACTGAATTATTTCCTTACGGACTGAATTAATTCTTTAGGATTGATTGAATTCCATTCTTACTGAAATAATTCCTTACGGACTGAATTAATTCCTTACGGACTTAATTAATTCCTTACGGACTAAATTCATTCCTTACGGACTGAATTAATTCATTATGGACTGAATAAATTCATTACGGACTGAATTAATTCCTTACGGACTGAATTAATTCCTTACGGACTTAATTAATTCCTTACGGACTGAATTAATTCCCTACGGACTGAATTAATTCCTTACGGACTGGATTAATTCTTTAGGATTGATTGAATTCCATTCTTACTGAATTAATTCCTTACGGACTGAATTATTTCCTTACGGACTGAATTAATTCTTTAGGATTGATTGAATTCCATTCTTACTGAAATAATTCCTTACGGACTGAATTAATTCCTTACGGACTGAATTAATTCCTTACGGACTTAATTAATTCCTTACGGACTGAATTAATTCCTTACGGACTGAATTAATTCTTTAGGATTGATTGAATTCCATTCTTACTGAATTAATTCCTTACGTACTGAATTATTTCCTTACGGACTGAATTAATTCTTTAGGATTGATTGAATTCCATTCCTACTGAAATAATTCCTTACGGACTGAATTAATTCCTTACGGACTGAATTAATTCCTTACGGACTTAATTAATTCCTTACGGACTTAATTAATTCCTTACGGACTGAATTAATTCTTTAGGATTGATTGAATTCCATTCTTACTGAATTATTTCCTTACGGACTGAATCAATTCCTTACGGACTGAATTAATTCCTTACGTACTGAAGTTATTCCTTACGGATTGTATTAATTCCTTACGGACTGAATTAATTCCTTACGGACTGAATTAATACCTTACGGACTGAATTAAATCCTTACGGACTGAATTAATTCCTTACGGACTTAATTAATTCCTTACGGACTTACTTAATTCCATACGTACTTAATTAATTCCTTACGGACTAAATTAATTCCTTACGGACTGAATTAATTCCTTACGGACTGAATTAATTCCTTACGGACTGAATCAATTCCTTACGGACTGAATTAATTCCTTACGGACTGAATTAATTCCTTACGGACTGAATTATTTCCTTACGGACTGAATTAATTCTTTAGGATTGATTGAATTCCATTCTTACTGAATTAATTCCTTACGGACTGAATAATTTCCTTACGGACTGAATTAATTCTTTAGGATTGATTGAATTCCATTCTTACTGAAATAAATCCTTACGGACTGAATTAATTCCTTACGTACTGAAGTTATTAGTTACGGATTAAATTAATTCCTTACGGACTGAATTAATTCCTTACGGACTGAATTAATACCTTACGGACTGACTTAAATCCTTACGGACTGAATTAATTCCTTACGGACTTAATTAATTCCTTACGGACTTAATTATTCCTTACGGACTGAATTAATTCTTTAGGATTGATTGAATTCCATTCTTACTGAAATAATTCCTTACGGACTGAATTAATTCCTTACGGACTGAATTAATTCCTTACGGACTGAATTAATTCTTTAGGATTGATTGAATTCCATTCTTACTGAATTAATTCCTTACGGACTGAATTAATTCTTTAGGATTGATTGAATTCCATTCTTACTGAATTAATTCCTTACGGACTGAATTATTTCCTTACGGACTGAATTAATTCTTTAGGATTGATTGAATTCCATTCTTACTGAAATAATTCCTTACGGACTGAATTAATTCCTTACGGACTGAATTAATTCCTTACGGACTGAATTAATTCCTTACGGACTGAATTAATTCTTTAGGATTGATTGAATTCCATTCTTACTGAATTAATTCCTTACGGACTGAATTAATTCTTTAGGATTGATTGAATTCCATTCTTACTGAATTAATTCCTTACGGACTGAATTATTTCCTTACGGACTGAATTAATTCTTTAGGATTGATTGAATTCCATTCTTACTGAATTAATTCCTTACGGACTGAATTAATTCCTTACGGACTTAATTAATTCCTTACGGACTAAATTCATTCCTTACGGACTGAATTAATTCATTATGGACTGAATAAATTCATTACGGACTGAATTAATTCCTTACGGACTGAATTAATTCCTTACGGACTTAATTAATTCCTTACGGACTGAATTAATTCCCTACGGACTGAATTAATTCCTTACGGACTGGATTAATTCTTTAGGATTGATTGAATTCCATTCTTACTGAATTAATTCCTTACGGACTGAATTATTTCCTTACGGACTGAATTAATTCTTTAGGATTGATTGAATTCCATTCTTACTGAAATAATTCCTTACGGACTGAATTAATTCCTTACGGACTGAATTAATTCCTTACGGACTTAATTAATTCCTTACGGACTGAATTAATTCCTTACGGACTGAATTAATTCTTTAGGATTGATTGAATTCCATTCTTACTGAATTAATTCCTTACGTACTGAATTATTTCCTTACGGACTGAATTAATTCTTTAGGATTGATTGAATTCCATTCCTACTGAAATAATTCCTTACGGACTGAATTAATTCCTTACGGACTGAATTAATTCCTTACGGACTTAATTAATTCCTTACGGACTTAATTAATTCCTTACGGACTGAATTAATTCTTTAGGATTGATTGAATTCCATTCTTACTGAATTATTTCCTTACGGACTGAATCAATTCCTTACGGACTGAATTAATTCCTTACGTACTGAAGTTATTCCTTACGGATTGTATTAATTCCTTACGGACTGAATTAATTCCTTACGGACTGAATTAATACCTTACGGACTGAATTAAATCCTTACGGACTGAATTAATTCCTTACGGACTTAATTAATTCCTTACGGACTTACTTAATTCCATACGTACTTAATTAATTCCTTACGGACTAAATTAATTCCTTACGGACTGAATTAATTCCTTACGGACTGAATTAATTCCTTACGGACTGAATCAATTCCTTACGGACTGAATTAATTCCTTACGGACTGAATTAATTCCTTACGGACTGAATTATTTCCTTACGGACTGAATTAATTCTTTAGGATTGATTGAATTCCATTCTTACTGAATTAATTCCTTACGGACTGAATAATTTCCTTACGGACTGAATTAATTCTTTAGGATTGATTGAATTCCATTCTTACTGAAATAAATCCTTACGGACTGAATTAATTCCTTACGTACTGAAGTTATTAGTTACGGATTAAATTAATTCCTTACGGACTGAATTAATTCCTTACGGACTGAATTAATACCTTACGGACTGACTTAAATCCTTACGGACTGAATTAATTCCTTACGGACTTAATTAATTCCTTACGGACTTAATTATTCCTTACGGACTGAATTAATTCTTTAGGATTGATTGAATTCCATTCTTACTGAAATAATTCCTTACGGACTGAATTAATTCCTTACGGACTGAATTAATTCCTTACGGACTGAATTAATTCTTTAGGATTGATTGAATTCCATTCTTACTGAATTAATTCCTTACGGACTGAATTAATTCTTTAGGATTGATTGAATTCCATTCTTACTGAATTAATTCCTTACGGACTGAATTATTTCCTTACGGACTGAATTATTTCCTTACGGACTGAATTAATTCTTTAGGATTGATTGAATTCCATTCTTACTGAAATAATTCCTTACGGACTGAATTAATTCCTTACGGACTGAATTAATTCCTTACGGACTGAATTAATTCCTTACGGACTGAATTAATTCTTTAGGATTGATTGAATTCCATTCTTACTGAATTAATTCCTTACGGACTGAATTAATTCTTTAGGATTGATTGAATTCCATTCTTACTGAATTAATTCCTTACGGACTGAATTATTTCCTTACGGACTGAATTAATTCTTTAGGATTGATTGAATTCCATTCTTACTGAAATAATTCCTTACGGACTGAATTAATTCCTTACGGACTTAATTAATTCCTTACGGACTAAATTCATTCCTTACGGACTGAATTAATTCATTATGGACTGAATAAATTCATTACGGACTGAATTAATTCCTTACGGACTGAATTAATTCCTTACGGACTTAATTAATTCCTTACGGACTGAATTAATTCCCTACGGACTGAATTAATTCCTTACGGACTGGATTAATTCTTTAGGATTGATTGAATTCCATTCTTACTGAATTAATTCCTTACGGACTGAATTATTTCCTTACGGACTGAATTAATTCTTTAGGATTGATTGAATTCCATTCTTACTGAAATAATTCCTTACGGACTGAATTAATTCCTTACGGACTGAATTAATTCCTTACGGACTTAATTAATTCCTTACGGACTGAATTAATTCCTTACGGACTGAATTAATTCTTTAGGATTGATTGAATTCCATTCTTACTGAATTAATTCCTTACGTACTGAATTATTTCCTTACGGACTGAATTAATTCTTTAGGATTGATTGAATTCCATTCCTACTGAAATAATTCCTTACGGACTGAATTAATTCCTTACGGACTGAATTAATTCCTTACGGACTTAATTAATTCCTTACGGACTTAATTAATTCCTTACGGACTGAATTAATTCTTTAGGATTGATTGAATTCCATTCTTACTGAATTATTTCCTTACGGACTGAATCAATTCCTTACGGACTGAATTAATTCCTTACGTACTGAAGTTATTCCTTACGGATTGTATTAATTCCTTACGGACTGAATTAATTCCTTACGGACTGAATTAATACCTTACGGACTGAATTAAATCCTTACGGACTGAATTAATTCCTTACGGACTTAATTAATTCCTTACGGACTTACTTAATTCCATACGTACTTAATTAATTCCTTACGGACTAAATTAATTCCTTACGGACTGAATTAATTCCTTACGGACTGAATTAATTCCTTACGGACTGAATCAATTCCTTACGGACTGAATTAATTCCTTACGGACTGAATTAATTCCTTACGGACTGAATTATTTCCTTACGGACTGAATTAATTCTTTAGGATTGGTTGAATTCCATTCTTACTGAATTAATTCCTTACGGACTGAATAATTTCCTTACGGACTGAATTAATTCTTTAGGATTGATTGAATTCCATTCTTACTGAAATAAATCCTTACGGACTGAATTAATTCCTTACGTACTGAAGTTATTAGTTACGGATTAAATTAATTCCTTACGGACTGAATTAATTCCTTACGGACTGAATTAATACCTTACGGACTGACTTAAATCCTTACGGACTGAATTAATTCCTTACGGACTTAATTAATTCCTTACGGACTTAATTATTCCTTACGGACTGAATTAATTCTTTAGGATTGATTGAATTCCATTCTTACTGAAATAATTCCTTACGGACTGAATTAATTCCTTACGGACTGAATTAATTCCTTACGGACTGAATTAATTCTTTAGGATTGATTGAATTCCATTCTTACTGAATTAATTCCTTACGGACTGAATTAATTCTTTAGGATTGATTGAATTCCATTCTTACTGAATTAATTCCTTACGGACTGAATTATTTCCTTACGGACTGAATTAATTCTTTAGGATTGATTGAATTCCATTCTTACTGAAATAATTCCTTACGGACTGAATTAATTCCTTACGGACTTAATTAATTCCTTACGGACTAAATTCATTCCTTACGGACTGAATTAATTCATTATGGACTGAATAAATTCATTACGGACTGAATTAATTCCTTACGGACTGAATTAATTCCTTACGGACTTAATTAATTCCTTACGGACTGAATTAATTCCCTACGGACTGAATTAATTCCTTACGGACTGGATTAATTCTTTAGGATTGATTGAATTCCATTCTTACTGAATTAATTCCTTACGGACTGAATTATTTCCTTACGGACTGAATTAATTCTTTAGGATTGATTGAATTCCATTCTTACTGAAATAATTCCTTACGGACTGAATTAATTCCTTACGGACTGAATTAATTCCTTACGGACTTAATTAATTCCTTACGGACTTAATTAATTCCTTACGGACTGAATTAATTCTTTAGGATTGATTGAATTCCATTCTTACTGAATTATTTCCTTACGGACTGAATCAATTCCTTACGGACTGAATTAATTCATTACGGACTGAATTAATTCCTTACGGACTGAATTAATTCCTTACGGACTGAATTAATTCCTTACGGACGGAATTAATTCTTTACGGATTTAATTAATTCCTTACGGACTTAATGAATTCCTTACGTACTTAATTAATTATTTACGGTCTGAATTAATTCCTTACGGACTGATTTAATTCATTATATACTTAACTAATTCCTTACGGACTGATTTAATTCATTATGGACTTAACTAATTCCGTAAGGAGTGAATGAATTAATTACGGACTGAGTTAATTCCTTACGGACTGAAATAATTCCTTACGGACTGAATTAATTCCTTACGGACTAAATTAATTCCTTACGGACTTAATTAATTCCTTACGGACTTAATTAATTCCTTACGGACTGAATTAATTCTTTAGGATTGATTGAATTCCATTCTTACTGAATTATTTCCTTACGGACTGAATCAATTCCTTACGGACTGAAGTAATTCCTTACGTACTGAAGTTATTCCTTACGGATTGTATTAATTCCTTACGGACTGAATTAATTCATTACGGACTAACTTAATTCCATACGTACTTAATTAATTCCTTACGGACTAAATTCATTCCTTACGGACTTAATTAATTCCTTACGGACTAAATTAATTCCTTACGGACTGAATTAATTCTTTAAGATTGATTGAATTCCATTCTTACTGAATTATTTCCTTACGGACTGAATCAATTCCTTACGGACTGAATTAATTCCTTACGGATTGAATTAATTCCTTACGGACTGAATTAATTCTTTAGGATTGATTGAATTCCATTCTTACTGAATTAATTCATTACGGACTGAATTATTTCCTTACGGACTGAATTTATCCTTTAGGATTGATTGAATTCCATTCTTACTGAAATAATTAATTACGGACTGAATTAATTCCTTACGGACTGAATTAATTCCTTACGGACTTAATTAATTCCTTACGGACTTAATTAATTCCATACGGACTGAATTAATTCTTTAGGATTGATTGAATTCCATTCTTACTGAATTATTTCCTTACGGACTGAATCAATTCCTTACGGACTGAAGTAATTCCTTACGTACTGAAGTTATTCCTTACGGATTGTATTAATTCCTTACGGACTGAATTAATTCCTTACGGACTGAATTAATACCTTACGGACTGAATTAAATCCTTACGGACTGAATTAATTCCTTACGGACTTAATTAACTCCTTACTTACTAACTTAATTCCATACGTACTTAATTAATTCCTTACGGACTAAATTCATTCCTTACGGACTGAATTAATTCATTATGGACTGAATAAATTCATTACGGACTGAATTAATTCCTTACGGACTGAATTAATTCCTTACGGACTTAATTAATTCCTTACGGACTTAATTAATTCCTTACGGACTGAATTAATTCCTTACGGACTGAATTAATTCTTTAGGATTGATTGAATTCCATTCTTACTGAATTAATTCCTTACGGACTGAATTAATTCTTTAGGATTGATTGAATTCCATTCCTACTGAAATAATTCCTTACGGACTGAATTAATTCCTTACGGACTGAATTAATTCCTTACGGACTTAATTAATTCCTTTCGGACTTAATTAATTCCTTACGGACTGAATTAATTCTTTAGGATTGATTGAATTCCATTCTTACTGAATTATTTCCTTACGGACTGAATCAATTCCTTACGGACTGAATTAATTCCTTACGTACTGAAGTTATTCCTTACGGATTGTATTAATTCCTTACGGACTGAATTAATTCCTTACGGACTGAATTAATACCTTACGGACTGAATTAAATCCTTACGGACTGAATTAATTCCTTACGGACTTAATTAATTCCTTACGGACTTACTTAATTCCATACGTACTTAATTAATTCCTTACGGACTAAATTAATTCCTTACGGACTGAATTAATTCCTTACGGACTGAATTAATTCCTTACGGACTGAATCAATTCCTTACGGACTGAATTAATTCCTTACGGACTGAATTAATTCCTTACGGACTGAATTATTTCCTTACGGACTGAATTAATTCTTTAGGATTGATTGAATTCCATTCTTACTGAATTAATTCCTTACGGACTGAATAATTTCCTTACGGACTGAATTAATTCTTTAGGATTGATTGCATTCCATTCTTACTGAAATAAATCCTTACGGACTGAATTAATTCCTTACGTACTGAAGTTATTAGTTACGGATTGAATTAATTCCTTACGGACTGAATTAATTCCTTACGGACTGAATTAATACCTTACGGACTGACTTAAATCCTTACGGACTGAATTAATTCCTTACGGACTTAATTAATTCCTTACGGACTTAATTATTCCTTACGGACTGAATTAATTCTTTAGGATTGATTGAATTCCATTCTTACTGAAATAATTCCTTACGGACTGAATTAACTCCTTACGGACTGAATTAATTCTTTAGGATTGATTGAATTCCATTCTTACTGAATTAATTCCTTACGGACTGAATTATTTCCTTACGGACTGAATTAATTCTTTAGGATTGATTGAATTCCATTCTTACTGAAATAATTCCTTACGGACTGAATTAATTCCTTACGGACTTAATTAATTCCTTACGGACTAAATGCATTCCTTACGGACTGAATTAATTCATTATGGACTGAATAAATTCATTACGGACTGAATTAATTCCTTACGGACTGAATTAATTCCTTACGGACTTAATTAATTCCTTACGGACTGAATTAATTCCTTACGGACTGAATTAATTCCTTACATACTGAATTAATTCTTTAGGATTGATTGAATTCCATTCTTACTGAAATAATTCCTTACGGACTGAATTAATTCCTTACGGACTGAATTAATTCCTTACGGACTTAATTAATTCCTTACGGACTTAATTAATTCCTTAAGTTATTCCTTACGGATTGTATTAATTCCTTACGGACTGAATTAATTCATTACGGACTGAATTAATACCTTACGGACTGAATTAATTCCTTACGGACTTAATTAACTCCTTACGGACTAACTTAATTCCATACGTACTTTATTAATTCCTTACGGACTAAATTCATTCCTTACGGACTGAATTAATTCATTATGGACTGAATAAATTCATTACGGACTGAATTAATTCCTTACGGACTGAATTAATTCCTTACGGACTGAATTAATTCCTTACGGACTGAATTAATTCCTTACGGACTGAATTAATTCTTTAGGATTGATTGAATTCCATTCTTACTGAATTAATTCCTTACGGACTGAATTATTTCCTTACGGACTGAATTAATTCTTTAGGATTGATTGAATTCCATTCTTACTGAAATAATTAATTACGGACTGAATTAATTCCTTACGGACTGAATTAATTCCTTACGGACTTAATTAATTCCTTACGGACTAAATTAATTCCCTACGGACTGAATTAATTCTTTAGGATTGATTGAATTCCATTCTTACTGAATTATTTCCTTACGGACTGAATCAATTCCTTACGGACTGAATTAATTCCTTACGTACTGAAGTTATTCCTTACGGATTGTATTAATTCCTTACGGACTGAATTAATTCCTTACGGATTGAATTAATACCTTACGGACTGAATTAAATCCTTACGGACTGAATTAATTCCTTACGACTTAATTAATTCCTTACGGACTTACTTAATTCCATACGTACTTAATTAATTCCTTACGGACTAAATTAATTCCTTACGGACTGAATTAATTCCTTACGGACTGAATTAATTCCTTACGGACTGAATCAATTCCTTACGGACTGAATTAATTCCTTACGGACTGAACTAATTCCTTACGGACTGAATTAATACCTTACGGACTGAATTAAATCCTTACGGACTGAATTAATTCCTTACGACTTAATTAATTCCTTACGGACTTACTTAATTCCATACGTACTTAATTAATTCCTTACGGACTAAATTAATTCCTTACGGACTGAATTAATTCCTTACGGACTGAATTAATTCCTTACGGACTGAATCAATTCCTTACGGACTGAATTAATTCCTTACGGACTGAATTAATTCCTTACGGACTGAATTATTTCCTTACGGACTGAATTAATTCTTTAGGATTGATTGAATTCCATTCTTACTGAATTAATTCCTTACGGACTGAATTATTTCCTTACGGACTGAATTAATTCTTTAGGATTGATTGAATTCCATTCTTACTGAAATAATTCCTTACGGACTGAATTAATTCCTTACGGACTGAATTAATTCCTTACGGACTTAATTATTCCTTACGGACTATATTAATTCCTTACGGACTGAATTAATTCATTACGGACTGAATTAATTCCTTACGGACTGAATTAATTCCTTACGGACTGAATTAATTCCTTACGGACGGAATTAATTCTTTACGGACTTAATTAATTCTTTAAGGTCTGAATTAATTCCTTACGGACTGATTTAATTCTTTAGGATTGATTGAATTCCATTCTTACTGAATTATTTCCTTACGGACTGAATCAATTCCTTACGGACTGAATTAATTCCTTACGTACTGAAGTTATTCCTTACGGATTGTATTAATTCCTTACGGACTGAATTAATTCCTTACGGACTGAATTAATACCTTAAGGACTGAATTAAATCCTTACGGACTGAATTAATTCCTTACGGACTTAATTAATTTCTTACGGACTTACTTAATTCCATACGTACTTAATTAATTCCTTACGGACTAAATTAATTCCTTACGGACTGAATTAATTCCTTACGGACTGAATTAATTCTTTAGGATTGATTGAATTCCATTCTTACTGAATTAATTCCTTACGGACTGAATTATTTCCTTACGGACTGAATTAATTCTTTAGGATTGATTGAATTGCATTCTTACTGAAATAATTCCTTACGGACTGAATTAATTCCTTACGTACTGAAGTTATTAGTTACGGATTGAATTAATTCCTTACGGACTATATTAATTCCTTACGGACTGAATTAATTCATTACGGACTGAATTAATTCCTTACGGACTGAATTAATTCCTTACGGACTGAATTAATTCCTTACGGACGGAATTAATTCTTTACGGACTTAATTAATTCCTTACGGACTTAATTAATTCCTTACGTACTTAATTAATTCTTTACGGTCTGAATTAATTCCTTACGGACTGAATTAATTCATTATGGACTTAACTAATTCCGTATGGAATGAATGAATTAATTACGGACTGAAATAATTCCTTACGGACTGAATTAATTCCTTACGGACTGAATTAATTCCTTACGGACTGAATCAATTCCTTCCGGACTGAAATAATTCCTTACGGACTGAATTAATTCCTTACGGACTGAATTATTTCCTTACGGACTGAATTAATTCTTTAGGATTGATTGAATTTCATTCTTACTGAATTAATTCCTTACGGATTGAACTATTTCCTTTCGGACTGAATTAATTCCTTACATACTGAATCAATTCCTTACGGACTGAATTAATTCCTTACGGTATGAATTAATTCCGTACGGATTTTATTAATTCCTTACGGACTGAATTAATTCCGTACGGATTTTATTAATTCCTTACGGACTGAATTAATTCATTACGGACTTAATTAATCCATTACCTACTCAATTATTTCCTTACGTACTGAATCAATTCATTACGGACTGAATTAATTCCTTACGGACTGATTTAATTCATTATGGACTTAACTAATTGCGTAAGGAATGAATGAATTAATTACGGACTGAGTTAATTCCTTACGGACTGAAATAATTCCTTACTGACTGAAATAATTCCTTACTGACTGAATTAATTCCTTAGGGACTGAATTAATTCCTTTCGGACTGAATTAATTCCTTACGGATTTAATTAATTCCTTACGGACTTAATTAATTCCTTACGGACTTAATTAATTCCTTACGGACTTAATAAATTCCTTACGGACTGAAGTTATTCCTTACGGATTGTATTAATTACGGATTGTATTAATTTAATGTATTAAATTACTAATTAAAGATTGATTGAATTAATTTCTTACTGAATTAATTTCATACGTACTGAACTTATTCCTTACGGACTGAATTAATTCCTTACGTACTGAATTAATTCCTTACGGACTGAATTAATACCTTACAGACTGATTTAATTCCTTACGGACTGAATTAATTCCTTACGGACTGAATTAATTCCTTACGGACTGAATTAATTCCTTACGGACTGAATTAATTCTTTAGGATTGATTGAATTCCATTCTTACTGAATTAATTCCTTACGGACTGAATTAATTCTTTAGGATTGATTGAATTCCATTCTTACTGAAATAATTCCTTACGGAGTGAATTAATTCCTTACGTACTGAAGTTATTAGTTACGGATTGAATTAATTCCTTACGGACTATATTAATTCCTTACGGACTGAATTAATTCATTACGGACTGAATTAATTCCTTACGGACTTAATTAATTCCTTACGTACTTAATTAATTCTTTACGGTCTGAATTAATTCCTTACGGACTGAATTAATTCATTATGGACTTAACTAATTCCGTATGGAATGAATGAATTAATTACGGACTGAAATAATTCCTTACGGACTGAATTAATTCCTTACGGACTGAATTAATTCCTTACGGACTGAATCAATTCCTTACGGACTGAATTAATTCCTTACGGACTGAATTAATTCCTTACGGACTGAATTATTTCCTTACGGACTGAATTAATTCTTTAGGATTGATTGAATTTCATTCTTACTGAATTAATTCCTTACGGATTGAACTATTTCCTTTCGGACTGAATTAATTCCTTACATACTGAATCAATTCCTTACGGACTGAATTAATTCCTTACGGTATGAATTAATTCCGTACGGATTTTATTAATTCCTTACGGACTGAATTAATTCCGTACGGATTTTATTAATTCCTTACGGACTGAATTAATTCATTACGGACTTAATTAATCCATTACGGACTGAATTATTTCCTTACGTACTGAATCAATTCATTACGGACTGAATTATTTCTTATGGACTGATTTAATTCATTATGGACTTAACTAATTGCGTAAGGAATGAATGAATTAATTACGGACTGAGTTAATTCCTTACGGACTGAAATAATTCCTTACTGACTGAAATAATTCCTTACTGACTGAATTAATTCCTTAGGGATAGAATTAATTCCTTACGGACTGAATTAATTCCTTTCGGATTTAATTAATTCCTTACGGACTTAATTAATTCCTTACGGACTTAATTAATTCCTTACGGAATTAATAAATTCCTTACGGACTGAAGTTATTCCTTACGGATTGTATTAATTACGGATTGTATTAATTTAATGTATTAAATTACTAATTAAAGATTGATTGAATTAATTTCTTACTGAATTAATTTCATACGTACTGAACATATTCCTTACGGACTGAATTAATTCCTTACGGACTGAATTAATTCCTTACGGACTGAATTAATTCCTTACGGACTGAATTAATACCTTACAGACTGATTTAATTCCTTACGGACTGAATTAATTCCTTACGGACTGAATTAATTCCTTACGGACTGAATTAATTCCTTACGGACTGAATTAATTCTTTAGGATTGATTGAATTCCATTCTTACTGAATTAATTCCTTACGGACTGAATTAATTCTTTAGGATTGATTGAATTCCATTCTTACTGAAATAATTCCTTACGGAGTGAATTAATTCCTTACGTACTGAAGTTATTAGTTACGGATTGAATTAATTCCTTACGGACTATATTAATTCCTTACGGACTGAATTAATTCATTACGGACTGAATTAATTCCTTACGGACTGAATTAATTCCTTACGGACGGAATTAATTCTTTACGGACTTAATTAATTCCTTACGGACTGAATTAATTCCTTACGGACTGAATTAATTCCTTACGGACTTAATTAATTCCTTACGGACTTAATTAATTCCTTACGGACTGAATTAATTCTTTAGGATTGATTGAATTCCATTCTTACTGAATTATTTCCTTACGGACTGAATCAATTCCTTACGGACTGAATTAATTCCTTACGTACTGAAGTTATTCCTTACGGATTGTATTAATTCCTTACGGACTGAATTAATTCCTTACGGACTGAATTAATACCTTACGGACTGAATTAAATCCTTACGGACTGAATTAATTCCTTACGGACTTAATTAATTCCTTACGGACTTACTTAATTCCATACGTACTTAATTAATTCTTTACGGACTGAATTAATTCCTTACGGACTGAATTAATTCCTTACGGACTTAATTAATTCCTTACGGACTTAATTAATTCCTTACGGACTGAATTAATTCTTTAGGATTGATTGAATTCCATTCTTACTGAATTATTTCCTTACGGACTGAATCAATTCCTTACGGACTGAATTAATTCCTTACGTACTGAAGTTATTCCTTACGGATTGTATTAATTCCTTACGGACTGAATTAATTCCTTACGGACTGAATTAATACCTTACGGACTGAATTAAATCCTTACGGACTGAATTAATTCCTTACGGACTTAATTAATTCCTTACGGACTTACTTAATTCCATACGTACTTAATTAATTCTTTACGGACTAAATTAATTCCTTACGGACTGAATTAATTCATTATGGACTGAATTAATTCATTACGGACTGAATTAATTCCTTACGGACTGAATTAATTCCTTACGGACTGAATTAATTCCTTACGGACGGAATTAATTCTTTACGGACTTAATTAATTCCTTACGGACTTAATTAATTCCTTACGTACTTAATTAATTCTTTACGGTCTGAATTAATTCCTTACGGACTGAATTAATTCATTATGGACTTAACTAATTCCGTAAGGAATGAATGAATACATTACGGACTGAAATAATTCCTTACGGACTGAATTAATTCCTTACGGACTGAATTAATTCCTTACGGACTGAATCAATTCCTTACGGACTGAATTAATTCCTTACGGACTGAATTAATTCCTTACGGACTGAATTATTTCCTTACGGACTGAATTAATTCTTTAGGATTGATTGAATTCCATTCTTACTGAATTAATTCCTTACGGATTGAACTATTTCCTTTCGGACTGAATTAATTCCTTACATACTGAATTAATTCCTTACATACTGAATCAATTCCTTACGGACTGAATTAATTCCTTACGGTATGAATTAATTCCGTACGGATTTTATTAATTCCTTACGGACTGAATTTATTCCGTACGGATTTTATTAATTCCTTACGGACTGAATTAATTCATTACGGACTTAATTAATCCATTACGGACTGAATTATTTCCTTACGTACTGAATCAATTCATTACGGACTGAATTAATTCCTTACGGACTGATTTAATTCATTGTGGACTTAACTAATTGCGTAAGGAATGAACGAATTAATTACGGACTGAGTTAATTCCTTACGGACTGAAATAATTCCTTACTGACTGAAATAATTCCTTACTGACTGAATTAATTCCTTAGGGACTGAATTAATTCCTTACGGACTGAATTAATTCCTTACGGATTTAATTAATTCCTTCGGACTTAATTAATTCCTTACGGACTTAATTAATTCCTTACGGACTTAATAAATTCCTTACGGACTGAAGTTATTCCTTACGGATTGTATTAATTACGGATTGTATTAATTTAATGTATTAAATTACTAATTAAAGATTGATTGAATTAATTTCTTACTGAATTAATTTCATACGTACTGAACTTATTCCTTACGGACTGAATTAATTCCTTACGGACTGAATTAATTCCTTACGGATTGAATTAATACCTTACAGACTGATTTAATTCCTTACGGACTGAATTAATTCCTTACGGACTGAATTAATTCCTTACGGACTGAATTAATTCTTTAGGATTGATTGAATTCCATTCTTACTGAATTAATTCCTTACGGACTGAATTAATTCTTTAGGATTGATTGAATTCCATTCTTACTGAAATAATTCCTTACGGAGTGAATTAATTCCTTACGTACTGAAGTTATTAGTTACGGATTGAATTAATTCCTTACGGACTATATTAATTCCTTACGGACTGAATTAATTCATTACGGACTGAATTAATTCCTTACGGACTGAATTAATTCCTTACGGACGGAATTAATTCTTTACGGACTTAATTAATTCCTTACGGACTGAATTAATTCCTTACGGACTGAATTAATTCCTTACGGACTTAATTAATTCCTTACGGACTTAATTAATTCCTTACTGACTGAATTAATTCTTTATGATTGATTGAATTCCATTCTTACTGAATTATTTCCTTACGGACTGAATCAATTCCTTACGGACTGAATTAATTCCTTACGTACTGAAGTTATTCCTTACGGATTGTATTAATTCCTTACGGACTGAATTAATTCCTTACGGACTGAATTAATACCTTACGGACTGAATTAAATCCTTACGGACTGAATTAATTCCTTACGGACTTAATTAATTCCTTACGGACTTACTTAATTCCATACGTACTTAATTAATTCCTTACGGACTAAATTAATTCCTTACGGACTGAATTAATTCATTATGGACTGAATTAATTCATTACGGACTGAATTAATTCCTTACGGACTGAATTAATTCCTTACGGACTGAATTAATTCCTTACGGACGGAATTAATTCTTTACGGACTTAATTAATTCCTTACGGACTTAATTAATTCCTTACGTACTTAATTAATTCTTTACGGTCTGAATTAATTCCTTACGGACTGAATTAATTCATTATGGACTTAACTAATTCCGTAAGGAATGAATGAATACATTACGGACTGAAATAATTCCTTACGGACTGAATTAATTCCTTACGGACTGAATTAATTCCTTACGGACTGAATTAAATCCTTACGGACTGAATTAATTCCTTACGGACTTAATTAATTCCTTACGGACTTAATTAATTCCTTACGGACTATATTAATTCCTTACGGACTGAATTAATTCATTACGGACTGAATTAATTCCTTACGGACTGAATTAATTCCTTACGGACTGAATTAATTCCTTACGAACGGAATTAATTCTTTACGGACTTAATTAATTCCTTACGGACTTAATTAATTCCTTACGGACTTAATTAATTCCTTACGTACTTAATTAATTCTTTACGGTCTGAATTAATTCCTTACGGACTGAATTAATTCATTATGGACTTAACTAATTCCGTAAGGAATGAATGAATTAATTACGGACTGATATAATTCCTTACGGACTGAATTAATTCCTTACGGACTGAATCAATTCCTTACGGGCTGAATTAATTCCTTTCGGACTGAATTAATTCCTTACGGACTGAATTATTTCCTTACGGACTGAATTAATTCTTTAGGATTGATTGAATTCCATTCTTACTGAATTAATTCCTTACGGACTGAACTATTTCATTTCGGACTGAATTAATTTCTTACATACTGAATCAATTCCTTACGGACTGAATTAATTCGTTACGGACTGAATTAATTCCTTACGGACTGAATTAATTCCTTACGGACTGAATTAATACCTAACGGACTGAATTAAATCCTTACGGACAGAATTAATTCGTTACGGACTGATTTAATTCCTTACGGACTTAATTAATTCCTTACGGACTGAATTAATTCCTTACGGACTGAATTAATTCCTTACGGACTGAATTAATTCCTTACGGACTGAATTAGTTCCTTACGGACTGAATTATTTCCTTACGGACTGAATTAATTCCTTACGGACTGAAATAATTCCTTAATTAATTCCTTACGGACTGAATTAATTTCATACGGACTTAATTAATTCCTTACGGACTTAATTAATTCCTTACGTATTTAATTAATTCTTTACGGTCTGAATTAATTCCGTACGGATTTAATTAATTTCTTACGGACTGAAATAATTCCTTACGGACTGAATTAATTCCTTACGGACTGAATTAATTCCTTACGGACTGAATTATTTCCTTACGGACTGAATTAATTCCTTACGGACTTAATTAATTCCTTACGGACTATATTAATTCCTTACGGACTGAATTAATTCATCACGGAGTGAATTAATTCCTTACGGACTGAATTAATTCCTTACGGACTGAATCAATTCCTTACGGACTGAATTAAATCCTTACGGACTGAATTAATTCCTTACGGACTGAATTAATTCCTTACGGACTGAATTAGTTCCTTACGGACTGAATTATTTCCTTACGGACTGAATTAATTCCTTACGGACTGAAATAATTCCTTAATTAATTCCTTACGGACTGAATTAATTTCATACGGACTTAATTAATTCCTTACGGACTTAATTAATTCCTTACGTATTTAATTAATTCTTTACGGTCTGAATTAATTCCGTACGGATTTAATTAATTTCTTACGGACTGAAATAATTCCTTACGGACTGAATTAATTCCTTACGTACTGAAGTTATTCCTTACGGATTGTATTAATTCCTTACGGACTGAATTAATTCCTTACGGACTGAATTAATTCCTTACGTACTGAAGTTATTCCTTACGGATTGTATTAATTCCTTACGGACTGAATTAATTCCTTACGGACTGAATTAATACCTTACGGACTGAATTAAATCCTTACGGACTGAATTAATTCCTTACGGACTTAATTAATTCCTTACGGACTTACTTAATTCCATACGTACTTAATTAATTCCTTACGGACTAAATTAATTCCTTACGGACTGAATTAATTCATTATGGACTGAATTAATTCATTACGGACTGAATTAATTCCTTACGGACTGAATTAATTCCTTACGGACTGAATTAATTCCTTACGGACGGAATTAATTCTTTACGGACTTAATTAATTCCTTACGGACTTAATTAATTCCTTACGTACTTAATTAATTCTTTACGGTCTGAATTAATTCCTTACGGACTGAATTAATTCATTATGGACTTAACTAATTCCGTAAGGAATGAATGAATACATTACGGACTGAAATAATTCCTTACGGACTGAATTAATTCCTTACGGACTGAATTAATTCCTTACGGACTGAATTAAATCCTTACGGACTGAATTAATTCCTTACGGACTTAATTAATTCCTTACGGACTTAATTAATTCCTTACGGACTATATTAATTAATTACGGACTGAATTAATTCATTACGGACTGAATTAATTCCTTACGGACTGAATTAATTCCTTACGGACTGAATTAATTCCTTACGAACGGAATTAATTCTTTACGGACTTAATTAATTCCTTACGGACTTAATTAATTCCTTACGTACTTAATTAATTCTTTACGGTCTGAATTAATTCCTTACGGACTGAATTAATTCATTATGGACTTAACTAATTCCGTAAGGAATGAATGAATTAATTACGGACTGATATAATTCCTTACGGACTGAATTAATTCCTTACGGACTGAATCAATTCCTTACGGGCTGAATTAATTCCTTTCGGACTGAATTAATTCCTTACGGACTGAATTATTTCCTTACGGACTGAATTAATTCTTTAGGATTGATTGAATTCCATTCTTACTGAATTAATTCCTTACGGACTGAACTATTTCATTTCGGACTGAATTAATTTCTTACATACTGAATCAATTCCTTACGGACTGAATTAATTCGTTACGGACTGAATTAATTCCTTACGGACTGAATTAATTCCTTACGGACTGAATTAATACCTAACGGACTGAATTAAATCCTTACGGACAGAATTAATTCGTTACGGACTGATTTAATTCCTTACGGACTTAATTAATTCCTTACGGATTGAATTAATTCCTTACGGACTGAATTAATTCCTTACGGACTGAATTAATTCCTTACGGACTGAATTAGTTCCTTACGGACTGAATTATTTCCTTACGGACTGAATTAATTCCTTACGGACTGAAATAATTCCTTAATTAATTCCTTACGGACTGAATTAATTTCATACGGACTTAATTAATTCCTTACGGACTTAATTAATTCCTTACGTATTTAATTAATTCTTTACGGTCTGAATTAATTCCGTACGGATTTAATTAATTTCTTACGGACTGAAATAATTCCTTACGGACTGAATTAATTCCTTACGGACTGAATTAATTCCTTACGGACTGAATTATTTCCTTACGGACTGAATTAATTCCTTACGGACTTAATTAATTCCTTACGGACTATATTAATTCCTTACGGACTGAATTAATTCATCACGGAGTGAATTAATTCCTTACGGACTGAATTAATTCCTTACGGACTGAATCAATTCCTTACGGACTGAATTAAATCCTTACGGACTGAATTAATTCCTTACGGACTGAATCATTTCCTTACGGACTGAATTAATTCTTTAGGATTGATTGAATTCCTTTCTTACTGAATTAATTTCATACGGACGGAATTAATTCTTTACGGACTTAAATAATTCCTTACGGACTTAATTAATTCCTTACGTACTTAATTAATTCTTTACGGTCTGAATTAATTCCTTACGGACTGAATTATTTCCTTACGGACTGAATTATTTCTTTAGGATTGATTGAATTCCATTCTTACTGAATTAATTCCTTACGGACTGAATTATTTCCTTACGGACTGAATTAATTCTTTAGTATTGATTGAATTCCATTCTTACTGAAATAATTCCTTACGGACTGAATTAATTTCTTACGGACTGAATCAATTCCTTACGGACTGAATTAATTCCTTACGTACTGAAGTTATTCCTTACGGACTGAATTAATTCCTTACGTACTGAAGTTATTCCTTACGGATTGAACTAATTCCTTACGGACTGAATTAATTCCTTTCGGACTGAATTAATACCTTACGTACTGAATTAAATCCTTACGGACTGAATTAATTCCTTACGGACTTAATTAATTCCTTACGGACTTAATTAATTCCTTACGGACTATATTAATTCCTTACGGACTGAATTAATTCATTACGGACTGAATTAATTCCTTACGGAATGAATTAATTCCTTGTCGATAATCTTGGTGGATAAATGTAATGATTCCTGCGTTGTGTTTGATTAGTGCTGATGTAGGATATATGAATGATACTTAAGACCCATTGACGATTGAACGAATTTATTTGATATCACTTGGTGGATGAATAACACGTGCGTTATCATGCCACGCTGGCTGAGAGGAGCCCAGTCATCTAGAAACAACGGAACTTGAAAACAAAGGAGTAAGGCTGCCAACTCTCCGAACCTTGGTGAGGTTCGGGACTCTAGGGACAGCAAAGGGGCGGGAATTTCAAACGATTAGATTATAGGAACCTGGGTAATTTTAAAGTACATTCTAGAAATTCACGACATCCTCCCGGCCGGGCTGCTCGGGCGCCCTTTCATATCTAATCCATTCACGGATTCTTCCAAGGGCTCGTTCAGCGGCATCTCTTCGATTCCGGCGTAGGGGAGGTGAATGATCTTCAACTTGTGGTAACTGGGCAGGGATAGACTCGGATTCTTCGATCACGGGGTGATTGACTTCTAAAGGATACAACTTTGTCACTGGTCGATTGGTGACTCCATTTGCTGTGCGAATGATTGCGGCACGAACAATCCCGTCAGGACCTGGAAGAAGTTTTTCAACGTACGCGACAGGCCAATATATTCGCTTTTTCTCGGAATGGATAAGGACGACATCACCAACTCGGATGGTCCGATTTCCAGATTGTGGACGACAGATGTGAAATTCTCGTAATGCCTTTAAATATTCGTCGCTCCAGCGTTGCCAATACTTCGAAATTAACCGTTTTTGTAAAACGAAACGTTTCGGAAGCACTCATTCATTATAGGTAGGGTCCAGAGTGGTGGTTTCCAGGTTGGCAAAGATGGGTGAACGAATGCGACGTCCAAAAATGAGAGTGGAAGGGGTGACAGCATTATCGTCACTGATGTCTGACGATACGTATGTCAAAGGTCGATCGTTCAGGATCGTGGTAATCTCCATAATAACGGTACGGAGTTCATCAAAGGTGAGTAGGGAGCGACCCAAGGTCTTTCGCAAGAGTGATTTCGTGACGCCAATTAACCGTTCCCATATTCCTCCAAACCACGGCGCGCGTTTAGGGATAAACTGCCAGGAGGTATGAAACTGGGCTAGATTATCATGTAGATTTGAATCCGTGGCGAGGAATTTGACTTGACTGGCGGCCGAAACAAAGGTCATGGCGTTGTCTGACATCATTAACCGTGGAAAGTCGTATAAACTGGCGAAACGCCGAAACGCAAGGAGGAAGGTCTTCGTGGACAGATCGCTTACGAGTTCCAGATGTACGGCGCGTGTGCTGGCACACGTAAATAGGCAGAGGTACACTGGCGTTGTTGACTTAGATTTGGAGTTCCGGACGAAAAGAGGGCCGGCGAAGTCGACGCCAGACACTTCAAATGGGCGTGCGGGAGCTACTCTGAACTCGGGGAGAGGAGCGGTAGCAGGTTGAGGATAGGGTAGACCGGTGTGTCTACGACAAGTGACGCAGTTTCGCAAGGTGCTCTTGGCAACCTGTCGAGCAGAGGGGATCCAGAAATTCTCTCGTAGATTTGCAACAGTTGTATTTACTCCGGCATGGAACGAAACGGCATGAAAATGTCGAACAATCAAGCTGGCGAGACGTGAAGTCTTCGGGATCAATATGGGATACTTTGCATCTGGAGAAAGTGAAGCGTTTGAAAGGCGTCCACGACTTCGAATTAGTCCATGTTGATCCAGGAACAAATCCAAAGTTCTTACTTGCGAAGGAATGTTCGATTTCATGGGATTATTCAGGTAATCCAATTCAGCTGAAAGGTGGCGAGCTTGCACGTAGAACAGTAATTTGATCTCGGCGTTGGTTAGTTCTTCAGTTGACAAGGGGCCGGAGTGTCCGGATCCACGACAGTTCGCAACAAACCGAACAATCCAAGCGATGGAACGAATTAGGGATGAAAAGGATTCGAAGCGTGTGATGAAACACGGGAAAACAGGGGGAACAGAGGGTTCGATGACGGGGGGGAGAACGACATTTAACAACTTCATGTGAATCGTAGGAGAAGGCCAATCCTCAGGGTGGCATATCCACGCTGGTCCACCTTGCCACAAGGAGTTTCCAAGAAATTTTTTGGCAGTGAGTCCCCGACTGGGGAAATCGGCAGGATTGTCCTCAGTGGGACAATGACGTAGCTCGAATTGGATGTCTCGTAGACATTGTTGGATTGAGTTGACTCGTTGAGTTACAAAACGGCGAGAAGAGGGAGGGGAGTGGAACCAATGCAATACTATTGTTGAATCTGTCCAAATTACAAAGGAGGGCTTAAATGTTGGAGAGCTGATTGCGGAATGGATAAAGGAAACAAGCTTCGCGGCTGTAGCTAAGGCTTGCAGCTCGAGTTGAGGTAGGGTGAGTTCTCCCTTGGACGGGGCAACTCGGGTCTTGCTGATTAGGAAACTTGAGTTACTTCGTGAGGTGGCATAGGCTACTGCACCGTAAGCCTTCATACTTGCATCTGCAAAGACGTGAATGGGTGTGTCCGAGGGAATTGATCTCCTCGGGAAGGGAATCTTCAGAACGGCTAGGAGGTCGTTGACTATATTTTTCCATTCAGTTGCTAACGGATGAGGTACGTGCTCGTCCCAGTCAAGGCCGGACTTCCATAGTTGTTGAATCAACATCTTAGCACGGAAGGTAATGGGCGACAGGTATCCAATGGGATCGTAAATCGTCGCGATACCCTTCAGAATAGTTCGCTTCGTTGGGGAACCGGACTCAAATAAACGCGAAGGATAGGGATAAACGAGAGTGTCTGTTTGGGGATTCCACAACATACCAAGAACCTTGACAGGGTGATCTTGGCTCAAGACGCCAAGTTGTTCAGCGAGTTCCCGAAGAGATGTGCTGTTCGACGACCAATGACGTAGATTCATGCCAGCTGACGACATGATACGTACAGCTTCGGGGAGATACGCAAGGAGTTCTTCTTCAGTGAAGGCTCCGCTGACCACGTTGTCGACGTAAATATTCTTGCGAAGATCTTCGGCTATTTGGTTTGACGATTTGGATAAATGATGATCTAGAGTGGCTAGGAGGATGAATGGAGAACACGTTGCTCCAAATAAGACAACCTTAAACCGAAATGTTTGTAAGGGTGAATTGGGGTCGCTAGGATTCTCAGGCCATAAAAAGCGGACGTAGTCACGGTCTTCTTCGGATATGCCAATTTGCAAAAAGGCCTTTTCAACATCTGATGTGACGGCAAAGGGGTGGATGCGAAAACGCAAGAGAATTGACAACAAGTCGTTTTGAAGGGGAGGACCGGACTCAAGGCACTCATTAAGGCTTGGGCTTGACTCGTTTGCTTTGCATGAGCAGTCAAATACGATGCGAAGTGGTGTGGTGGACGATTGTTTCAGGACAGGGTGGTGAGGAATATAATGGACGTTTCCCTTGTCTAGGGAGCTTTCATGAATTTTCTCTATAAATTCTTGGGTCTCGTAATCAGCGAGGATTCTTGAATATTGTTCGAGAATGGCAGGGGTCCGTCTGAGGCGTTTCAGTAAACTTTCAAGTCGAGCCTTGGAAACATTAAAGTTGGACGGGAGCGGTGGGTGTGTGGTACGCCAGGGTAGTTTGGCATGGTACCTACCTTCGGAAAAGGTAATGGCTGTGGTTTGGTATTCGGCGAGTTCCGCGCTAGGGGGGATATCAGCCAACCCAGACCAATCAATCTTCCAAAATGATTCTAACTCGAAGAGGGGGTCAGACGGTGTACAAATTAAGTTCAAAACGCAACTCATAGAAGGGGTTATGGATGAGGAAACGGGACCAGAGAGGAGGTATCCGAGTTTTGAGTTGACGGCTGTGGGACCGTCTCCTCGGATGACTTCGTTGCCAACAAATGACCAATAATAGTCGGCTCCAATCAAGACATCGATGTGGATGTGTGTCGCTTCTGCAAGGTTTGGTTGAGCCAGGGGTAAGTTTTGCAAGTGAGAGAAGGTACTGAGTGGGACATCGAGATCAAATCTAAGGGGTGTGGATATGGAAGGAACCATAAGGGTCTTGATAGGGATCACATCTCCTTCAAGAGTGGGGATCTCGATTGTTGCGACCGGAAACGTTGAGGTTCTAGGTGTCTGGGATCCGAACGGGCTAATACCTGTCGTCACTGAGTCATGCGGTTGAATCTTGAGGCTTTGGATTAGCCGGGTAGTGACGAAAGATCGTTGCGAACCCTCATCAAAAAGGATGCTAACTTTGGTGGAACGCTTCTCATGCCGAATGTTTGCTTGCGCTGTCTTCAACAGTACGGTAGTGCAGTTTACTGTACCAGTTACCATCACTGTTGTCGACTCGTTGGGCTGCGTAGGTGTCTTCTTCTGGGAGTGTAAACTGGTATGGTGTTTTTTGTGGCAATGATGACACGTAAATTTGGATGGACAGTCGGAGACCTTCGAATGTCCGCTCGCGGCTAGACAATTAAAGCAAAGACGTTTCTCCTTTGCGATTTTGAGCCTATCTTCCATGTTGGTGTATGACGTACAGGCAACGGGGGAATGGGAACCGGAGCAGAACGGACATCTCTTGTCTTTGATACCGAGACTGAGAGCTGCAGCGGAGGATTGAGGTGTTGGTTGGTTCTTCGATGGTGGTTTTCTGCTTGAATTCGCGGACGGCGAGGTGGGACTTGTTTCCAGGACTTCAATTTCGTTCTTCAACTGCGTACAGAATTGTTCGAGATTCCAATCTGTTGAACCAAACGATCTTGCCATGTTGCTTATGGTGATTGAAGTCAACTTCTCTTCCAGAATACAAACTAGGAATTCTCCGAATTCTTCAGAGTTTTTTCCGAGGGTTTCGAGAGCGCGGACGGAAGTCAAAATGATTTCTAGGAAGGAACGAAGTGTGGATGTTGAGTGATCTGGTTGCCTTAGAAAGAGAAGGGACCGAATGTGCGCCTTTACCACCTTACGTGGCTTCGCATAACGATCTTTGAGTAGTTCCACAGCCGTGGGATAGTTCGCCGAGGTGTGGGAAAGACCACCAATGACTTTCAGAGAGGCTCCTTTGAGCTGCCCAGCCAAATAATTAAATTTGCGCGCGGCGGGTATCTCTGGGTTCTCATGTACTTCAGTGAATGCGTCCCAGAATTCTGCCCATTGCAAAATATCGTCTTCAAAGGTTGGTAGACTTAACTTTGGTAATACGGAATGTTTTCTGGGATCGGGGGGATTAGGGCTCGGCTGACTAATTGGGCTCGAGGACTGAGTGGAATGTCGTCGTTTGGCTTGTATAAGCCTGATTTGAAATGAACTAAACGTATCTAGCTGCTTCTCAGTGATTTCTTCTAGCTCGGACAGCGGTATTTTCTCTTCAATATCTCGATGAATTAGCTTCAGTTCCTGGAGGTGTGCTTCTATCGAGTACAGCTGATCCATGACTTCTGGCTCTCCTCCTTCATGTTGCTCAATGTCGTCTAGTGTGGTCTCGATTCTTCTTTCCAGCAATCTTGACTTCGTCTTGGACCTTTCCAGAGGTTGTCCTGACGTTCGACCCATCCTGGTCACGGCACCAAATGTCGATAATCTTGGTGGATAAATGTAATGATTCCTGCGTTGTGTTTGATTAGTGCTGATGTAGGATATATGAATGATACTTAAGACCCATTGACGATTGAACGAATTTATTTGATATCACTTGGTGGATGAATAACACGTGCGTTATCATGCCACGCTGGCTGAGAGGAGCCCAGTCATCTAGAAACAACGGAACTTGACAACAAAGGAGTAAGGCTGCCAACTCTCCGAACCTTGGTGAGGTTCGGGACTCTAGGGACAGCAAAGGGGCGGGAATTTCAAACGATTAGATTATAGGAACCTGGGTAATTTTAAAGTACATTCTAGAAATTCACGACATTCCTTACGGACTTAATTAATTCCTTACGGACTGAATTAATTCCTTAAGGACTGAATTAATTCCTTACGGACTGAATTAATTCCTTAATTAATTCCTTTCTGACTGAATTAATTCCTTACGGACTGAATTAATTCCTTACGGACTGATTTAATTCCTTACGGACTTAATTAATTCCGTACGGAATGAATGAATTAATTACGGACTGAATTAATTCCTTACGGACTGAAATAATTCCTTACTGACTGAAATAATTCCTTACTGACTGAATTAATTCCTTACGGACTGAATTAATTCCTTACGGACTGAATTAATTCCTTACGGACTTAATTAATTCCTTACGGACTTAATTAATTCCTTACGGACTGAATTAATTCTTTAGGATTGATTGAATTCCATTCTTACTGAATTATTTCCTTACGGACTGAATCAATTCCTTACGGACTGAATTAATTCCTTACGTACTGAAGTTATTCCTTACGGATTGTATTAATTCCTTACGGACTGAATTAATTCCTTACGGACTGAATTAATACCTTACGGACTGAATTAAATCCTTACGGACTGAATTAATTCCTTACGGACTTAATTAATTCCTTACGGACTTAATTAATTCCATACGTACTTAATTAATTCCTTACGTACTAAATTAATTACTTACGGACTGAATTAATTCATTATGGACTGAATTAATTCATTACGGACTGAATTAATTCCTTACGGACTGAATTAATTCCTTACGGACTTAATTAATTCCTTACGGACTTAATTAATTCCTTACGGACTGAATGAATTCCTTACGGACTGAATTAATTCTTTAGGATTGATTGAATTCCATTCTTACTGAATTAATTCCTTACGGACTGAATTGTTTCCTTACGGACTGAATTAATTCTTTAGGATTGATTGAATTCCATTCTTACTGAAATATTTCCTTACGGACTGAATTAATTCCTTACGTACTGAAGTTATTAGTTACGGATTGAATTAATTCCTTACGGACTGAATTAATTCCTTACGGACTGAATTAATACCTTACGGACTGAATTAAATCCTTACGGACTGAATTAATTCCTTACGGACTTAATTAATTCCTTACGGACTTAATTAATTCCTTACGGACTATATTAATTCCTTACGGACTGAATTAATTCATTACGGACTGAATTAATTCCTTACGGACTGAATTAATTCCTTACGGACTGAATTAATTCCTTACGGACGGAATTAATTCTTTACGGACTTAATTAATTCCTTACGGACTGAATTAATTCATTATGGACTTAACTAATTCCGTAAGGAATGAATGAATTAATTACGGACTGAAATAATTCCTTACGGACTGAATTAATTCCTTACGGACTGAATCAATTCCTTACGGACTGAATTAATTCCTTACGGACTGAATTAATTCCTTACGGACTGAATTATTTCCTTACGGACTGAATTAATTCTTTAGGATTGATTGAATTCCATTCTTACTGAATTAATTCCTTACGGACTGAACTATTTCCTTTCGGACTGAATTAATTCCTTACATACTGAATCAATTCCTTACGGACTGAATTAATTCGTTACGGACTGAATCATTTCCTTACGGAATGAATTAATTCTTTAGGATTGATTGAATTCCTTTCTTACTGAATTAATTTCATACGTACTGAACTTATTCCTTACGGACTGAATTAATTCCTTACGGACTGAATTAAATCCTTACGGACAGAATTAATTCTTTACGGACTGATTTAATTCCTTACGGACTTAATGAATTCCTTACGTACTTAATTAATTCTTTACGGTCTGAATTAATTCCTTACGTACTTAATTAATTCTTTACGGTCTGAATTAATTCCTTACGGACTGATTTAATTCATTATGGACTTAACTAATTCCGTAATGAATGAATGAATTAATTACGGACTGAATTAATTCCTTACGGACTGAAATAATTCCTTACTGACTGAAACAAATCCTTACTGACTGAATTAATTCCTTACGGACTGAATTAATTCCTTACGGACTGAATTAATTCCTTACGGACTGAATTAATTCCTTACGGACGGAATTAATTCTTTACGGACTTAATTAATTAATTACGGACTTAATTAATTCCTTACGTACTTAATTAATTCTTTACGGTCTGAATTAATTCCTTACGGACTGAATTAATTCATTATGGACTTAACTAATTCCGTAAGGAATGAATGAATTAATTACGGACTGAAATAATTCCTTACGGACTGAATTAATTCCTTACGGACTGAATCAATTCCTTACAGACTGAATTAATTCATTACGGACTGAATTAATTCCTTACGGAATGAATTAATTCCTTACGGACTATATTAATTCCTTACGGACTGAATTAATTCCTTACGGACTGAATTAATTCCTTACGGACGGAATTAATTCTTTACGGACTGAATTAATTCCTTACGGACTGAGTTAATTCATTACGGACTTAATTAAATCATTACAGACTGAATTATTTCCTTACGGACTGAATTAATCCCTTACGTACTGAAGTTATTAGTTACGGACTGAATTAATTCGTTACGGACTGAATCATTTCCTTACGGAATGAATTAATTCTTTAGGATTGATTGAATTCCTTTCTTACTGAATTAATTTCATACGTACTGAACTTATTCCTTACGGACTGAATTAATTCCTTACGGACTGAATTAAATCCTTACGGACAGAATTAATTCTTTACGGACTGATTTAATTCCTTACGGACTTAATGAATTCCTTACGTACTTAATTAATTCTTTACGGTCTGAATTAATTCCTTACGTACTTAATTAATTCTTTACGGTCTGAATTAATTCCTTACGGACTGATTTAATTCATTATGGACTTAACTAATTCCGTAATGAATGAATGAATTAATTACGGACTGAATTAATTCCTTACGGACTGAAATAATTCCTTACTGACTGAAACCAATCCTTACTGACTGAATTAATTCCTTACGGACTGAATTAATTCCTTACGGACTGAATTAATTCCTTACGGACTTAATTAATTCCTTACGGACTTAATTAATTAATTACGGACTTAATTAATTCCTTACGTACTTAATTAATTCTTTACGGTCTGAATTAATTCCTTACGGACTGAATTAATTCATTATGGACTTAACTAATTCCGTAAGGAATGAATGAATTAATTACGGACTGAAATAATTCCTTACGGACTGAATTAATTCCTTACGGACTGAATCAATTCCTTACGGACTGAATTAATTCATTACGGACTGAATTAATTCCTTACGGAATGAATTAATTCCTTACGGACTATATTAATTCCTTACGGACTGAATTAATTCCTTACGGACTGAATTAATTCCTTACGGACGGAATTAATTCTTTACGGACTGAATTAATTCCTTACGGACTGAGTTAATTCATTACGGACTTAACTAAATCATTACAGACTGAATTATTTCCTTACGGACTGAATTAATCCCTTACGTACTGAAGTTATTAGTTACGGATTGAATTAATTCCTTACGGACTGAACTAATTCCTTACGGACTGAATTAATACCTTACGGACTGAATTAAATCCTTACGGACTGAATTAATTCCTTACGGACTTAATTAATTCCTTACGGACTTAATTAATTCCTTACGGACTATATTAATTCCTTACGGACTGAATTAATTCATTACGGACTGAATTAATTCCTTACGGACTGAATTAATTCCTTACGGACGGAATTAATTCTGTACGGACTTAATTAATTAATTACGGACTTAATTAATTCCTTACGTACTTAATTAATTCTTTACGGTCTGAATTAATTCCTTACGGACTGAATTAATTCATTATGGACTTAACTAATTCCGTAAGGAATGAATGAATTAATTACGGACTGAAATAATTCCTTACGGACTGAATTAATTCCTTACGGACTGAATCAATTCCTTACGGACTGAATTAATTCCTTACGGACTGAATTAATTCCTTACGGAGTGAATTAATACCTTACGGACTGAATTAAATCCTTACGGACAGAATTTATTCGTTACGGACTGATTTAATTCCTTACGGACTGAATTAATTCCTTACGGACTGAATTAATTCCTTACGGACTGAATTAATTCCTTACGGACTGAGTTAATTCATTACGGACTTAATTAAATCATTACAGACTGAATTAATACCTTATGGACTTAATTAATTCCGTAAGGAATGAATTAATTAATTACGGACTGAAATAATTCCTTACGGACTGAATTAATTCCTTACGGACTGAATTAATTCCTTACGGACTGAATTATTTCCTTACGGACTGAATTAATTCCTTACGGACTGAATTAATTCTTTAGGATTGATTGAATTCCTTTCTTACTGAATTAATTTCATACGTACTGAACTTATTCCTTACGGACTGAATTAATTCCTTACGGACTGAATTAAATCCTTACGGACAGAATTAATTCTTTACGGACTGATTTAATTCCTTACGGACTTAATGAATTCCTTACGTACTTAATTAATTCTTTACGGTCTGAATTAATTCCTTACGTACTTAATTAATTCTTTACGGTCTGAATTAATTCCTTACGGACTGATTTAATTCATTATGGACTTAACTAATTCCGTAATGAATGAATGAATTAATTACGGACTGAATTAATTCCTTACGGACTGAAATAATTCCTTACTGACTGAAACAAATCCTTACTGACTGAATTAATTCCTTACGGACTGAATTAATTCCTTACGGACTGAATTAATTCCTTACGGACTTAATTAATTCCTTACGGACTGAATTAATTCCTTACGGACTGAATTAATTCCTTACGGACGGAATTAATTCTTTACGGACTTAATTAATTAATTACGGACTTAATTAATTCCTTACGTACTTAATTAATTCTTTACGGTCTGAATTAATTCCTTACGGACTGAATTAATTCATTATGGACTTAACTAATTCCGTAAGGAATGAATGAATTAATTACGGACTGAAATAATTCCTTACGGACTGAATTAATTCCTTACGGACTGAATCAATTCCTTACGGACTGAATTAATTCATTACGGACTGAATTAATTCCTTACGGAATGAATTAATTCCTTACGGACTATATTAATTCCTTACGGACTGAATTAATTCCTTACGGACTGAATTAATTCCTTACGGACGGAATTAATTCTTTACGGAATGAATTAATTCCTTACGGACTGAGTTAATTCATTACGGACTTAATTAAATCATTACAGACTGAATTATTTCCTTACGGACTGAATTAATCCCTTACGTACTGAAGTTATTAGTTACGGATTGAATTAATTCCTTACGGACTGAACTAATTCCTTACGGACTGAATTAATACCTTACGGACTGAATTAAATCCTTACGGACTGAATTAATTCCTTACGGACTTAATTAATTCCTTACGGACTTAATTAATTCCTTACGGACTATATTAATTCCTTACGGACTGAATTAATTCATTACGGACTGAATTAATTCCTTACGGACTGAATTAATTCCTTACGGACGGAATTAATTCTGTACGGACTTAATTAATTAATTACGGACTTAATTAATTCCTTACGTACTTAATTAATTCTTTACGGTCTGAATTAATTCCTTACGGACTGAATTAATTCATTATGGACTTAACTAATTCCGTAAGGAATGAATGAATTAATTACGGACTGAAATAATTCCTTACGGACTGAATTAATTCCTTACGGACTGAATCAATTCCTTACGGACTGAATTAATTCCTTACGGACTGAATTAATTCCTTACGGAGTGAATTAATACCTTACGGACTGAATTAAATCCTTACGGACAGAATTTATTCGTTACGGACTGATTTAATTCCTTACGGACTGAATTAATTCCTTACGGACTGAATTAATTCCTTACGGACTGAATTAATTCCTTACGGACTGAGTTAATTCATTACGGACTTAATTAAATCATTACAGACTGAATTAATACCTTATGGACTTAATTAATTCCGTAAGGAATGAATTAATTAATTACGGACTGAAATAATTCCTTACGGACTGAATTAATTCCTTACGGACTGAATTAATTCCTTACGGACTGAATTATTTCCTTACGGACTGAATTAATTCCTTACGGACTGAATTAATTCCTTAATTAATTCCTTACGGACTTAATTAATCGATTACGGACTGAATTAATTCCTTACGGACTGAATTAATTCAGTACGGATTTAACTAATTCCTTACGGACTTAATTAATTCCTTACGTACTTAATTAATTCTTTACGGTCTGAATTAATTCCGTACATATTTAATTAATTTCTTACGGACTGAAATAATTCCTTACGGACTGAATTAATTCTTTACGGACTGAACTATTTCATTTCGGACTGAATTAATTCCTTACATACTGAATCAATTCCTTACGGACTGAATTAATTCGTTACGGACTGAATCATTTCCTTACGGACTGAATTAATTCTTTAGGATTGATTGAACTCCTTTCTTACTGAATTAATTTCATACGTACTGAACTTATTCCTTACGGACTGAATTAATTCCTTACGGACTGAATTAATTCCTTACGGACTGAATTAATACCTTACGGACTGAATTAAATCCTTACGGACAGAATTAATTCCTTACGGACTTAATTAATTCCTTACGGACTTAATTAATTCCTTACGGACTATATTAATTCCTTACGGACTGAATTAATTCATTACGGACTGAATTAATTCCTTACGGACTGAATTAATTCCTTACGGACTGAATTAATTCCTTACGGACGGAATTAATTCTGTACGGACTTAATTAATTAATTACGGACTTAATTAATTCCTTACGTACTTAATTAATTCTTTACGGTTGAATTAATTCCTTACGGACTGAATTAATTCATTATGGACTTAACTAATTCCGTAAGGAATGAATGAATTAATTACGGACTGAAATAATTCCTTACGGACTGAATTAATTCCTTACGGACTGAATCAATTCCTTACGGACTGAATTAATTCCTTACGGACTGAATTAATTCCTTACGGACTGAATTAATACCTTACGGACTGAATTAAATCCTTACGGACAGAATTAATTCGTTACGGACTGATTTAATTCCTTACGGACTGAATTAATTCCTTACGGACTGAATTAATTCCTTACGGACTGAATTAATTCCTTACGGACTGAGTTAATTCATTACGGACTTAATTAAATCATTACAGACTGAATTAATACCTTATGGACTTAATTAATTCCGTAAGGAATGAATTAATTAATTACGGACTGAAATAATTCCTTACGGACTGAATTAATTCCTTACGGACTGAATTATTTCCTTACGGACTGAATTAATTCCTTACGGACTGAATTAATTCCTTAATTAATTCCTTACGGACTTAATTAATCGATTACGGACTGAATTAATTCCTTACGGACTGAATTAATTCAGTACGGATTTAACTAATTCCTTACGGACTTAATTAATTCCTTACGTACTTAATTAATTCTTTACGGTCTGAATTAATTCCGTACATATTTAATTAATTTCTTACGGACTGAAATAATTCCTTACGGACTGAATTAATTCCTTACGGACTGAACTATTTCATTTCGGACTGAATTAATTCCTTACATACTGAATCAATTCCTTACGGACTGAATTAATTCGTTACGGACTGAATCATTTCCTTACGGACTGAATTAATTCTTTAGGATTGATTGAACTCCTTTCTTACTGAATTAATTTCATACGTACTGAACTTATTCCTTACGGAGTGAATTAATTCCTTACGGACTGAATTAATTCCTTACGGACTGAATTAATACCTTACGGACTGAATTAAATCCTTACGGACACAATTAATTCGTTACGGACTGATTTAATTCCTTACGGACTTAATTAATTCCTTACGGACTGAATTAATTCCTTACGGACTGAATTAATTCCTTACGGACTGAATTAATTCCTTACGGACTGAATTAATTCCTTACGGACTGAATTAATTCCTTACGGACTGAATTAATTCATTACGGACTGAATTAATTCCTTACGGACGGAATTAATTCTGTACGGACTTAATTAATTAATTACGGACTTAATTAATTCCTTACGTACTTAATTAATTCTTTACGGTCTGAATTAATTCCTTACGGACTGAATTAATTCATTATGGACTTAACTAATTCCGTAAGGAATGAATGAATTAATTACGGACTGAAAGAATTCCTTACGGACTGAATTAATTCCTTACGGACTGAATCAATTTATTACGGACTGAATTAATTCCTTACGGACTGAATTAATTCCTTACGGACTGAATTAATACCTTACGGACTGAATTAAATCCTTACGGACAGAATTAATTCGTTACGGACTGATTTAATTCCTTACGGACTGAATTAATTCCTTACGGACTGAATTAATTCCTTACGGACTGAATTAATTCCTTACGGACTGAGTTAATTCATTACGGACTTAATTAAATCATTACAGACTGAATTAATACCTTATGGACTTAACTAATTCCGTAAGGAATGAATTAATTAATTACGGACTGAAATAATTCCTTACGGACTGAATTAATTCCTTACGGACTGAATTAATTCCTTACGGACTGAATTATTTCCTTACGGACTGAATTAATTCCTTACGGACCGAATTAATTCCTTAATTAATTCCTTACGGACTTAATTAATCGATTACGGACTGAATTAATTCCTTACGGACTGAATTAATTCAGTACGGATTTAACTAATTCCTTACGGACTTAATTAATTTCTTACGTACTTAATTAATTCTTTACGGTCTGAATTAATTCCGTACATATTTAATTAATTTCTTACGGACTGAAATAATTCCTTACGGACTGAATTAATTCCTTACGGACTGAACTATTTCATTTCGGACTGAATTAATTCCTTACATACTGAATCAATTCCTTACGGACTGAATTAATTCGTTACGGACTGAATCATTTCCTTACGGACTGAATTAATTCTTTAGGATTGATTGAACTCCTTTCTTACTGAATTAATTTCATACGTACTGAACTTATTCCTTACGGACTGAATTAATTCCTTACGGACTGAATTAATTCCTTACGGACTGAATTAATACCTTACGGACTGAATTAAATCCTTACGGACAGAATTAATTCGTTACGGACTGATTTAATTCCTTACGGACTTAATTAATTCCTTACGGACTGAATTAATTCCTTACGGACTGAATTAATTCCTTACGGACTGAATTAATTCCTTACGGACTGAATTAATTCATTACGGACTTAATTAAATCATTACAGACTGAATTAATTCCTTATGGATTTAATTAATTCCGTAAGGAATGAGTTAATTAATTACGGATTGAAATAATTCCTTACGGACTGAATTAATTCCTTACGGACTGAATTAATTCCTTACGGACTGAATTATTTCCTTACGGACTGAATTAATTCCTTACGGACTGAATTAATTCCTTAATTAATTCCTTACGGACTGAATTAATTTCATACGTACTTAATTAATTCTTTACGGTCTGAATTAATTCCGAACGGATTTAATTAATTTCTTACGGACTGAAATAATTCCTTACGGAATGAACTAATTCCTTACGGACTGAATTAATTCCTTACGGACTGAATTAATTCTTTAGGATTGATTGAATTCCTTTCTTACTGAATTAATTTCATACGGACGGAATTAATTCTTTACGGACTTAAATAATTCCTTACGGACTTAATTAATTCCTTACGTACTTAATTAATTCTTTACGGTCTGAATTAATTCCTTACGGACTGAATTATTTCCTTACGGACTGAATTAATTCTTTAGGATTGATTGAATTCCATTCTTACTGAATTAATTCCTTACGGACTGAATTATTTCCTTACGGACTGAATTAATTCTTTAGTATTGATTGAATTCCATTCTTACTGAAATAATTCCTTACGGACTGAATTAATTTCTTACGGACTGAATCAATTCCTTACGGATTGAATTAATTCCTTACGTACTGAAGTTATTCCTTACGGATTGAACTAATTCCTTACGGACTGAATTAATTCCTTACGTACTGAATTATTTCCTTACGGACTGAATTAATTCCTTACGGACTGAATTAATTCCTTAATTAATTCCTTACGGACTGAATTAATTTCATACGGACTTAATTAATTCGTTACGGACTGAATCATTTCCTTACGGACTGAATTAATTCTTTAGGATTGATTGAACTCCTTTCTTACTGAATTAATTTCATTCGTACTGAACTTATTCCTTACGGACTGAATTAATTCCTTACGGACTGAATTAATTCCTTACGGACTGAATTAATACCTTACGGACTGAATTAAATCCTTACGGACAGAATTAATTCGTTACGGACTGATTTAATTCCTTACGGACTTAATTAATTCCTTACGGACTGAATTAATTCCTTACGGACTGAATTAATTCCTTACGGACTGAATTAATTCCTTACGGACTGAATTAATTCCTTACGGACTGAATTAATTCCTTACGGACTGAATTAATTCCTTACGGACTGAATTAATTCCTTACGGACTGAATTAATTCATTACGGACTTAATTAAATCATTACAGACTGAATTAATTCCTTATGGATTTAATTAATTCCGTAAGGAATGAGTTAATTAATTACGGATTGAAATAATTCCTTACGGACTGAATTAATTCCTTACGGACTGAATTAATTCCTTACGGACTGAATTATTTCCTTACGGACTGAATTAATTCCTTACGGACTGAATTAATTCCTTAATTAATTCCTTACGGACTGAATTAATTTCATACGTACTTAATTAATTCTTTACGGTCTGAATTAATTCCGAACGGATTTAATTAATTTCTTACGGACTGAAATAATTCCTTACGGAATGAACTAATTCCTTACGGACTGAATTAATTCCTTACGGACTGAATTAATTCTTTAGGATTGATTGAATTCCTTTCTTACTGAATTAATTTCATACGGACGGAATTAATTCTTTACGGACTTAAATAATTCCTTACGGACTTAATTAATTCCTTACGTACTTAATTAATTCTTTACGGTCTGAATTAATTCCTTACGGACTGAATTATTTCCTTACGGACTGAATTAATTCTTTAGGATTGATTGAATTCCATTCTTACTGAATTAATTCCTTACGGACTGAATTATTTCCTTACGGACTGAATTAATTCTTTAGTATTGATTGAATTCCATTCTTACTGAAATAATTCCTTACGGACTGAATTAATTTCTTACGGACTGAATCAATTCCTTACGGATTGAATTAATTCCTTACGTACTGAAGTTATTCCTTACGGATTGAACTAATTCCTTACGGACTGAATTAATTCCTTACGGACTGAATTATTTCCTTACGGACTGAATTAATTCCTTACGGACTGAATTAATTCCTTAATTAATTCCTTACGGACTGAATTAATTTCATACGGACTTAATTAATTCGTTACGGACTGAATCATTTCCTTACGGACTGAATTAATTCTTTAGGATTGATTGAACTCCTTTCTTACTGAATTAATTTCATTCGTACTGAACTTATTCCTTACGGACTGAATTAATTCCTTACGGACTGAATTAATTCCTTACGGACTGAATTAATACCTTACGGACTGAATTAAATCCTTACGGACAGAATTAATTCGTTACGGACTGATTTAATTCCTTACGGACTTAATTAATTCCTTACGGACTGAATTAATTCCTTACGGACTGAATTAATTCCTTACGGACTGAATTAATTCCTTACGGACTGAATTAATTCCTTACGGACTGAATTAATTCCTTACGGACTGAATTAATTCATTACGGACTGAATTAATTCCTTACGGACGGAATTAATTCTGTACGGACTTAATTAATTAATTACGGATTTAATTAATTCCTTACGTACTTAATTAATTCTTTACGGTCTGAATTAATTCCTTACGGACTGAATTAATTCATTATGGACTTAACTAATTCCGTAAGGAATGAATGAATTAATTACGGACTGAAATAATTCCTTACGGACTGAATTAATTCCTTACGGACTGAATCAATTCCTTACGGACTGAATTAATTCCTTACGGACTGAATTAATTCCTTACGGACTGAATTAATACCTTACGGACTGAATTAAATCCTTACGGACAGAATTAATTCGTTACGGACTGAAATAATTCCTTACGGACTGAATTAATTCCTTACGGACTGAATTAATTCCTTACGGACTGAATTATTTCCTTACGGACTGAATTAATTCCTTACGGACTGAATTAATTCCTTACGGACTGAATTAATTCCTTACGGACTGAATTAATTCATTACGGACTGAATTAATTCCTTACGGACGGAATTAATTCTGTACGGACTTAATTAATTAATTACGGATTTAATTAATTCCTTACGTACTTAATTAATTCTTTACGGTCTGAATTAATTCCTTACGGACTGAATTAATTCATTATGGACTTAACTAATTCCGTAAGGAATGAATGAATTAATTACGGACTGAAATAATTCCTTACGGACTGAATTAATTCCTTACGGACTGAATCAATTCCTTACGGACTGAATTAATTCCTTACGGACTGAATTAATTCCTTACGGACTGAATTAATACCTTACGGACTGAATTAAATCCTTACGGACAGAATTAATTCGTTACGGACTGATTTAATTCCTTACGGACTGAATTAATTCCTTACGGACTGAAATAATTCCTTACGGACTGAATTAATTCCTTACGGACTGAGTTAATTCATTACGGACTTAATTAAATCATTACAGACTGAATTAATACCTTATGGACTTAATTAATTCCGTAAGGAATGAATTAATTAATTACGGACTGAAATAATTCCTTACGGACTGAATTAATTCCTTACGGACTGAATTAATTCCTTACGGACTGAATTATTTCCTTACGGACTGAATTAATTCCTTACGGACTGAACTAATTCCTTAATTAATTCCTTACGGACTTAATTAATCGATTACGGACTGAATTAATTCCTTACGGACTGAATTAATTCAGTACGGATTTAACTAATTCCTTACGGACTTAATTAATTCCTTACGTACTTAATTAATTCTTTACGGTCTGAATTAATTCCGTACATATTTAATTAATTTCTTACGGACTGAAATAATTCCTTACGGACTGAATTAATTCCTTACGGACTGAACTATTTCATTTCGGACTGAATTAATTCCTTACATACTGAATCAATTCCTTACGGACTGAATTAATTCGTTACGGACTGAATCATTTCCTTACGGACTGAATTAATTCTTTAGGATTGATTGAATTCCTTTCTTACTGAATTAATTTCATACGTACTGAACTTATTCCTTACGGACTGAATTAATTCCTTACGGACTGAATTAATTCCTTACGGACTGAATTAATACCTTACGGACTGAATTAAATCCTTACGGACAGAATTAATTCGTTACGGACTGATTTATTTCCTTACGGACTTAATTAATTCCTTACGGACTGAATTAATTCCTTACGGACTGAATTAATTCCTTACGGACTGAATTAATTCCTTACGGACTGAATTAATTCCTTACGGACTGAATTAATTCATTACGGACTTAATTAAATCATTACAGACTGAATTAATTCCTTATGGATTTAATTAATTCCGTAAGGAATGAGTTAATTAATTACGGATTGAAATAATTCCTTACGGACTGAATTAATTCCTTACGGACTGAATTAATTCCTTACGGACTGAATTATTTCCTTACGGACTGAATTAATTCCTTACGGACTGAATTAATTCCTTAATTAATTCCTTACGGACTGAATTAATTTCATACGTACTTAATTAATTCTTTACGGTCTGAATTAATTCCGAACGGATTTAATTAATTTCTTACGGACTGAAATAATTCCTTACGGAATGAACTAATTCCTTACGGACTGAATTAATTCCTTACGGACTGAATTAATTCTTTAGGATTGATTGAATTCCTTTCTTACTGAATTAATTTCATACGGACGGAATTAATTCTTTACGGACTTAAATAATTCCTTACGGACTTAATTAATTCCTTACGTACTTAATTAATTCTTTACGGTCTGAATTAATTCCTTACGGACTAAATTATTTCCTTACGGACTGAATTAATTCTTTAGGATTGATTGAATTCCATTCTTACTGAATTAATTCCTTACGGACTGAATTATTTCCTTACGGACTGAATTAATTCTTTAGTATTGATTGAATTCCATTCTTACTGAAATAATTCCTTACGGACTGAATTAATTTCTTACGGACTGAATCAATTACTTACGGACTGAATTATTTCCTTACGGACTGAATTAATTCCTTACGGACTGAATTAATTCCTTAATTAATTCCTTACGGACTGAATTAATTTCATACGGACTTAATTAATTCGTTACGGACTGAATCATTTCCTTACGGACTGAATTAATTCTTTAGGATTGATTGAACTCCTTTCTTACTGAATTAATTTCATTCGTACTGAACTTATTCCTTACGGACTGAATTAATTCCTTACGGACTGAATTAATTCCTTACGGACTGAATTAATACCTTACGGACTGAATTAAATCCTTACGGACAGAATTAATTCGTTACGGACTGATTTAATTCCTTACGGACTTAATTAATTCCTTACGGACTGAATTAATTCCTTACGGACTGAATTAATTCCTTACGGACTGAATTAATTCCTTACGGACTGAATTAATTCCTTACGGACTGAATTAATTCATTACGGACTGAATCAATTCCTTACGGACTGAATTAATTCCTTACGGACGGAATTAATTCATTATGGACTTAACTAATTCCGTAAGGAATGAATGAATTAATTACGGACTGAAATAATTCCTTACGGACTGAATTAATTCCTTACGGACTGAATCAATTCCTTACGGACTGAATTAATTCCTTACGGACGGAATTAATTCTTTACGGACTTAATTAATTAATTACGGACTTAATTAATTCCTTACGTACTTAATTAATTCTTTACGGTCTGAATTAATTCCTTACGGACTGAATTAATTCATTATGGACTTAACTAATTCCGTAAGGAATGAATGAATTAATTACGGACTGAAATAATTCCTTACGGACTGAATTAATTCCTTACGGACTGAATCAATTCCTTACGGACTGAATTAATTCATTACGGACTGAATTAATTCCTTACGGAATGAATTAATTCCTTACGGACTATATTAATTCCTTACGGACTGAATTAATTCCTTACGGACTGAATTAATTCCTTACGGACGGAATTAATTCTTTACGGACTGAATTAATTCATTACGGACTTAATTAAATCATTACAGACTGAATTATTTCCTTACGGACTGAATTAATTCCTTACGTACTGAAGTTATTAGTTACGGATTGAATTAATTCCTTACGGACTGAACTAATTCCTTACGGACTGAATTAATACCTTACGGACTGAATTAAATCCTTACGGACTGAATTAATTCCTTACGGACTTAATTAATTCCTTACGGACTTAATTAATTCCTTACGGACTTAATTAATTCCTTACGGACTATATTAATTCCTTACGGACTGAATTAATTCATTACGGACTGAATTAATTCCTTACGGACTGAATTAATTCCTTACGGACTGAATTAATTCCTTACGGACGGAATTAATTCTGTACGGACTTAATTAATTAATTACGGACTTAATTAATTCCTTACGTACTTAATTAATTCTTTACGGTCTGAATTAATTCCTTACGGACTGAATTAATTCATTATGGACTTAACTAATTCCGTAAGGAATGAATGAATTAATTACGGACTGAAATAATTCCTTACGGACTGAATTAATTCCTTACGGACTGAATCAATTCCTTACGGACTGAATTAATTCCTTACGGACTGAATTAATTCCTTACGGAGTGAATTAATACCTTACGGACTGAATTAAATCCTTACGGACAGAATTAATTCGTTACGGACTGATTTAATTCCTTACGGACTGAATTAATTCCTTACGGACTGAATTAATTCCTTACGGACTGAATTAATTCCTTACGGACTGAGTTAATTCATTACGGACTTAATTAAATCATTACAGACTGAATTAATACCTTATGGACTTAATTAATTCCGTAAGGAATGAATTAATTAATTACGGACTGAAATAATTCCTTACGGACTTAATTAATCGATTACGGACTGAATTAATTCCTTACGGACTGAATTAATTCAGTACGGATTTAACTAATTCCTTACGGACTTAATTAATTCCTTACGTACTTAATTAATTCTTTACGGTCTGAATTAATTCCGTACATATTTAATTAATTTCTTACGGACTGAAATAATTCCTTACGGACTGAATTAATTCTTTACGTACTGAACTATTTCATTTCGGACTGAATTAATTCCTTACATACTGAATCAATTCCTTACGGACTGAATTAATTCGTTACGGACTGAATCATTTCCTTACGGACTGAATTAATTCTTTAGGATTGATTGAATTCCTTTCTTACTGAATTAATTTCATACGTACTGAACTTATTCCTTACGGACTGAATTAATTCCTTACGGACTGAATTAATTCCTTACGGACTGAATTAATACCTTACGGACTGAATTAAATCCTTACGGACAGAATTAATTCGTTACGGACTGATTTATTTCCTTACGGACTTAATTAATTCCTTACGGACTGAATTAATTCCTTACGGACTGAATTAATTCCTTACGGACTGAATTAATTCCTTACGGACTGAATTAATTCCTTACGGACTGAATTAATTCATTACGGACTTAATTAAATCATTACAGACTGAATTAATTCCTTATGGATTTAATTAATTCCGTAAGGAATGAGTTAATTAATTACGGATTGAAATAATTCCTTACGGACTGAATTAATTCCTTACGGACTGAATTAATTCCTTACGGACTGAATTATTTCCTTACGGACTGAATTAATTCCTTACGGACTGAATTAATTCCTTAATTAATTCCTTACGGACTGAATTAATTTCATACGTACTTAATTAATTCTTTACGGTCTGAATTAATTCCGAACGGATTTAATTAATTTCTTACGGACTGAAATAATTCCTTACGGAATGAACTAATTCCTTACGGACTGAATTAATTCCTTACGGACTGAATTAATTCTTTAGGATTGATTGAATTCCTTTCTTACTGAATTAATTTCATACGGACGGAATTAATTCTTTACGGACTTAAATAATTCCTTACGGACTTAATTAATTCCTTACGTACTTAATTAATTCTTTACGGTCTGAATTAATTCCTTACGGACTAAATTATTTCCTTACGGACTGAATTAATTCTTTAGGATTGATTGAATTCCATTCTTACTGAATTAATTCCTTACGGACTGAATTATTTCCTTACGGACTGAATTAATTCTTTAGTATTGATTGAATTCCATTCTTACTGAAATAATTCCTTACGGACTGAATTAATTTCTTACGGACTGAATCAATTCCTTACGGACTGAATTATTTCCTTACGGACTGAATTAATTCCTTACGGACTGAATTAATTCCTTAATTAATTCCTTACGGACTGAATTAATTTCATACGGACTTAATTAATTCGTTACGGACTGAATCATTTCCTTACGGACTGAATTAATTCTTTAGGATTGATTGAACTCCTTTCTTACTGAATTAATTTCATTCGTACTGAACTTATTCCTTACGGACTGAATTAATTCCTTACGGACTGAATTAATTCCTTACGGACTGAATTAATACCTTACGGACTGAATTAAATCCTTACGGACAGAATTAATTCGTTACGGACTGATTTAATTCCTTACGGACTTAATTAATTCCTTACGGACTGAATTAATTCCTTACGGACTGAATTAATTCCTTACGGACTGAATTAATTCCTTACGGACTGAATTAATTCCTTACGGACTGAATTAATTCATTACGGACTGAATTAATTCCTTACGGACGGAATTAATTCTGTACGGACTTAATTAATTAATTACGGATTTAATTAATTCCTTACGTACTTAATTAATTCTTTACGGTCTGAATTAATTCCTTACGGACTGAATTAATTCATTATGGACTTAACTAATTCCGTAAGGAATGAATGAATTAATTACGGACTGAAATAATTCCTTACGGACTGAATTAATTCCTTACGGACTGAATCAATTCCTTACGGACTGAATTAATTCCTTACGGACTGAATTAATTCCTTACGGACTGAATTAATACCTTACGGACTGAACTAATTCCTTAATTAATTCCTTACGGACTTAATTAATCGATTACGGACTGAATTAATTCCTTACGGACTGAATTAATTCAGTACGGATTTAACTAATTCCTTACGGACTTAATTAATTCCTTACGTACTTAAATAATTCTTTACGGTCTGAATTAATTCCGTACATATTTAATTAATTTCTTACGGACTGAAATAATTCCTTACGGACTGAATTAATTCCTTACGGACTGAACTATTTCATTTCGGACTGAATTAATTCCTTACATACTGAATCAATTCCTTACGGACTGAATTAATTCGTTACGGACTGGATCATTTCCTTACGGACTGAATTAATTCTTTAGGATTGATTGAATTCCTTTCTTACTGAATTAATTTCATACGTACTGAACTTATTCCTTACGGACTGAATTAATTCCTTACGGACTGAATTAATTCCTTACGGACTGAATTAATACCTTACGGACTGAATTAAATCCTTACGGACAGAATTAATTCGTTACGGACTGATTTAATTCCTTACGGACTTAATTAATTCCTTACGGACTGAATTAATTCCTTACGGACTGAATTAATTCCTTACGGACTGAATTAATTCCTTACGGACTGAATTAATTCCTTACGGACTGAATTAATTCATTACGGACTTAATTAAATCATTACAGACTGAATTAATTCCTTATGGATTTAATTAATTCCGTAAGGAATGAGTTAATTAATTACGGATTGAAATAATTCCTTACGGACTGAATTAATTCCTTACGGACTGAATTAATTCCTTACGGACTGAATTATTTCCTTACGGACTGAATTAATTCCTTACGGACTGAATTAATTCCTTAATTAATTCCTTACGGACTGAATTAATTTCATACGTACTTAATTAATTCTTTACGGTCTGAATTAATTCCGAACGGATTTAATTAATTTCTTACGGACTGAAATAATTCCTTACGGAATGAACTAATTCCT